>JAVQJF010126476.1:0-14319 GCA_036023855.1 Gadopsis marmoratus | reverse complement strand
GGGGGGGGGGGGGGGGGGGGGGGGGGGGGGGGGGGGGGGGGGGGGGGGGGGGGGGGCGGGGGGCGGGGGGGGGGGGGGGGGGGGGGGGGCGGGGCTGGAGCCAATCCCAGCAGACATTGGGCGAGAGGCAGGGGAACACCCCGGACTGGTCGCCAGTCCATCACAGGGCAGACAAACACATCGTCACACCACATTCACACACCGATGGGGACATTTTACCAATAATTACAACTAAAATGAGTTATTTACAGGAAATGTCCTAGGTCATTTTAAAAGATTTCCAGCCTCTTTATCTTTCAAAGATTAAGATTACTGCCAGAGAGTGAGGCCGTTTTCAGCGTGCACGAGTGAAGTGAAAACCAAACTGTGTGTGGAAAGCCCCTGATAGCTAAAGACCAGGAAGATTTAACAGTCACATGAAAGAAAAGATTCACTTTCTTTACTTAGACAATCAGTCATATTTTTTTACTCAAAAGATTTTATTCGGTTCAGCTTTGTCATACAAACATTCCCAACAAGTCTAAAATAACTTTGGTCCTTGTTTGGCATTTATAAGTCAAATAAAAAGGAACCCTTTATTTTTGGTCTGGTAGAAATGGACTGCATTTAGAGTGATCCCGGCTCAGCAGTCCATTTCTGAGAGGATTCCCCCAAACGCTTATTATGAGATCAGTCGTTTGGACGGAAGCCAGGAGACGACCAACACTGACGCTGCTGGAAAACACCCAAAACATTCTCCCCCGACCCCCCTCACCCACCCCGGACACAGCTGGAAAAGTCTAGTAGCTTGAAACTAATTAAGGAATTTGGAGTTAATCTCATATTGAATTGAAGAATTTCTTTAATGTGAACACAGGTGAAGTGATGACATCAAAAACATCTCATCTTTTAACAGTGATAGAACAAACCCCAAACATCTAAGGGAAAGAGCACAATTTAAAAACTCATCAGTGACTCACCATCACTTTTGCTGGTGTGTGAAATATAACAAACATGTGCAGTAGATCAATGATTTCTGTTTTTGGCTTACAGTAGTGATCATTTATGTGATAAGTGATGATCACAGAATAATAATTTAAAATAGGGCTTTGACTCACATATCGCGGCCTTCCTCAGCAGATGGAGTTTGCCGAGTGTACACTGCACTGGACTCCATCGACTTATTGGCTTTATTGCATTTTTAATTTATTGAGAAAACTCGAGTCATTGAGGAAGATGTAGGTGAAAGTGGACCTTGCATTAAAATTTACTGTTACATCATAATAATGTCAAACAAAAACTATTTTACCTTTTATTAAAAATATAATGACAAAGATTTTAAAAATCTAAATTTTGCCAGTTTCCACTCAGACTGTGCAGTTTATAGCCAAACCCTGTTGTGTTTCTTCTTCTAACAACACACTATCACTGTACTGTTGGAGCTGCTTTTGGCCTCCTACACGTCACAGCAACAACGGTTTGTCATTTTTAAATTGAGTGGAATTTCCCTTTAAGGCACCAATTCATTCAGGTGGGACCGGAAACAAAAGTCATCAGCAATGTACAGGTAGGATTTAACAGTAAGGTCATAGATTATTGCACAGAAGCACTGCATACAACAAAAACACATTCATACATCCTAACAAACGGTCTGAAATGAGTCAATTCACCAAACATTTCATCATCACAGGAAACATTTAAGGCAGATTATGTTTTGAATATACTGCGAGGACATTCAAACATTTCACATTACGATGCAGTTGAATTCAACATGGCCTTAAATTTTGAATCAAAACCTCAGTCTGAACAAAAGCAGAGCATTTAAGCTTCACAAAAGGTCTGGTTGTTACATTGAACTGCATCAAATTGTCACGGTGTTTCTGTTATTTTGTCCACCACATGGTTATCAGGATGAAAGTCAAACATTTGGTCTCAATCAGAATGAAAAAAGCACACAAAAGGAAGCACATTTATTCAGTATTTTCAACTAAACTGAATATAATCTCTTAGGCTTTTTAAAACAAGTATTTCAAGAGTCAAAAACTGTTTTTTTTAGTGTGTAAAAGGAGTATATTGATTTTAAACTTGAATGACGGCTCAGAGACTCCTGATAATCAAGCCTTTCACAAATTATCTGGCAGTCAGTCAGTAGCTAACAAGAAAATCATGGACGACTTTCTTACTGAGATGCTGTCTGATAAAATAGTTTAAATTAATATTAGCTGTCTATCAAGAGGAGTGTAAGTAGAGTTCATGAATGTATAGGAAGTCGTGGTTGAGGTTTCAATTACGAGGTCACGTCGTTAGATCAAACAGAAAACAAATGAACACATAAACTTTGGCTACAACCAACCTCTATTTATTTAACCTCTATTCTATTACCAACATGGAGCAACATTTTTTTGCTTCGTAGCAAATCATCGGTCTCTACATATTGCTGAGCGTCTTGCCATGTACACCAGAGAAGGAAGTGACCAGCAGCCAACCAGACAAGTGCTGCTGAATCTAAACCTGTGGCTAGCAAGTTAGCCTTACAGGTAGGCATCTAATTAATGCTCCAAATCTTTCCTGAAGTGTAACCCGCTGGTGCAGCATTGTGAAGCAGTAAGTAAACAGTAAAACTTTGGCTACAACCAACTGGCCTTTACCAACGAACAAGGCAACATCATCGACGTACAGCAAAATGTTTTTGGTTTGTAGTAAATCATCGGTCTCTACATGTTGCTGAACGTCTTGTCATGTAAACCAGAGAAGGAAATCGCCAGCAGCCAACCAGACAAGTGCTGCTGAAACTAAATCTGTGGCTGAAAAGTTTATAGTCCCAAACTGTCCTCAACGTGTAGCATGGTGAATTTTAGGATTCGATAAAAGACGCTACCGATTTGAGAGGCAGCTACAATCTGAAAATGAGAAGAAGAGCAGCAGACGATATGGCACATTGATTATATAACATGTATAGTCTGCTTAACTTTACAACTTGTTTTTCACCAGCTACTTTATCCAAATATCCGATTAAGTTGACGGGAATAAATGACTGATATGTGGAATCAAGTTTAACCAGGAGATCCCGATAATTGAAATCCATCTGCTGAGATCAGCTGTTCTCTATAGAAGACTCATGACTCAGTTGGTCTTATTGAACTACAAAAAACACACTTGCAGCCCACTTGCAGTCATAGAGTGGAGATGCTAAAACATGCCTCTTTTAGCTCACGGATAAACTTTGGCCAAGAATAAACAGGCTTTCGGGGGACAGCCAAGTTTCATTTCCGCAAACAACTTCTGGAACTAACATTGATTAGCTACGTCTGACTATAATCTGCCGCCAGCAATGTTTGTCATTTTAACTGCCAAAAGTGATCCAAGTCATTGCCGGCTTAAAAAATTAAAAAAGAACAAGCGGAGAAAAAAGACTCAATAGGAGTCCAGGTATTTTATCAACCTGGCCTGAGATCCAAATCAGAAGTGTCTATAGGAAGCCAGCTGGTGCAGCGTCGTGGATCATACCAGCCCCCGGCTGAGGCTGTTTTCCTGCAGTGGTGCTGAGGCACTTTTACTCGCTGTGACTTTCTGACTGCAGTTGCTGCTGAAGATTTTAAAAGATCAAAGAAAGGCTTAGTGCCTCACAGAGGATTAGATGGATTTGCTCCCCAACACACTGAGACAGAGGCTAAGAAACAAGCCAGAGCTCACAAGTACTGTTCTGTGAATGTACAGTATGTATAGTATAGAAAGGGAGCTCATTCTTGAGACCCCCCCCCCTTAAGGCCAAAACAATGATCCTCTTCAAAACGTTCCAAACCTTACTTTCTGTGCAGCATTTTGAGACCTGGTAAGTGATGAAATTCCACCTTTTGCAGGCCTGCAGGAGGCATCTGAAGGCCGAGGAAATCCATTCAACATCCAAAATTACCAATTCCCCTTTAAACCATCTAATCTACAACCCGCTTCTGAAGCAAACACTCGGTTGTCCAGAGCATCCCACAAGCTGGAAATCCATCATAAACCAACAAACTCCACTTTCACTCAGGTATAAATAAACTACCTACCAACCTAACTAACGATCCCAAATTTCACTTCCATGCCAACATTTCCAATCCAAAACTCCAAAAACTATCCTCTCCGTAACAGTTCCTACAGTATTTATTCCAAAAAAACATCTTCCGAACCCACATCTGGCCAGTCTTAGTTGTTGTTGTGTCAGCTCTCCTCCAGCCAGGAGGGGGCGTCCACGTCGGGGTTGTTGAGGTGTTCGCTGGCCTGCCGGGTGTTTTGCTCCAGGAAGCTGTGACACGACATGCTGTGAGCGGCGACGGCGCTGTGGAGCAGCCACAACTGGTTACGGAGGACTTTGACCTGCAGACAGAGAGTGGAAATGAAGGTGGAGGAGGATTATAAAATTACATCAGCGTCATATGGAAAGACGGATCATGTCATGGTAGAAATAGATTCATGGAGGATGTCTTGTTGTCCCTCTCACCTTGTTCTCCTCCAGCAGCTTGACTTTGACGGACAGGTCATCTCGGATCTTCTCGTACCTGTCCCTCTGGCTCTGGAAGTCTTGCTGGGCCTGCTCCAGTTTGGGCAGGGTGATGGTGTCCCGGGGCCCCAAGTTCAGCTCCTCCAGGTCGACTCGGTATGCATCGTACTGAATCCTGGAAGTTGGAGAAGTTAACATTTTAATTTTTTTGGCAATATTCTTGTGGTCAGGTGGTGGTGGTGGGGACAGCACAAATAGCCTGAATACTTGTGTAATAATTATTCAGCTTTTTTTGCCAAATCATATTGTTTTATTGTGGCCTGGTAGCAACTCTTCAGTGACACTGCTGTGTTCTCCACCCACCTGGCAGCCTCGTACTGCTTGGCGTTGATCATAGTGTCCTCGATGGTTTTGTTGACCAGAGTGTTCATGTCGGACGTGAAGGTGCTAATGGCCGCCGTCAGCGTCTCGCCGCTCTTAGACAAAAACCGCTGAGCCTCTGCGTTCACACCAAACTCCACCTGACAAAGAGAGAGCATCCCCCCTCTTATCGACATTAAATTAATTAAATGCTAACATTAGCTTAAACTTGGATAGCATCCAGGACCAACTTCAACACACGAGGGCTTTTTTACGCAACCTTTAGCTAGTGGCTTTGGAGGTAAAACTCGGTTGCTAATGTGGCTAGTAAGCTGGACATGCTAACGTTTTCATCTTACGTTACAGCAGAAACACACCGTTTAATCCATTCCTTACATTTTTGCTTTAATTGTTTTGGTTTTAGAAAGGCTAAAAAAACCTCCAAATCTCCAAACTCTTTAAATGCCGTGTGATTGGACAATCACTGTTGGGGGGAGGGGCAGCTGTAGAAGTGCATTAATAGTTATTGGTGTACCGGCAGTAACAGCAGCACCACCAAAAATAGGTTTTAAGACTCACATGCAGCGTTGGTGTTTTGACGCTGAGCTCGGTGAAGGCGTCCCCCAGGGTCTTCTGGGTAACTGTGAGCTGAGCAAGCTGATTGGCCAGCGTCTGAGCCAGCTTGGTCATGTTATCGTAGCGTTGTCGGTCGTCTTTGAGCAGCTCAAGGCGAGGCTCCAGGTCCAGATCCACCGTGCGAGATCCACGACCGAGCTTCTCTGACAGAGCCTGCCTGGTACACTGCAGGCAGAGAGTGTTGATCAGACTGATATTTATTGATTATATCTTTTACTATTGAACACAAGCAAAGTCCAGTCTCACCTTATAAGTGGCGATGCTCCAGTTGCGGACTCTCTGCAGCTTCTCACTGGCTGGGTTCTTGTTGTTGCCTTGAACAACCACAAGTCCACTTCCTGGTGTCACTGGAAGGTCTGACGGCGGAGGCAAAGGTCATTGGAGAGTTACTATGACAATATTTTTATAGTCGATGTCAACAAATCTATATTTTATCTTATTTTACTTACTTTTATCTTATTTTAATATTCACATTTTATTGCTCCAACACACCAAAGCAAATTTCTGTATGTGAAAATGTACTGGCAATAACTGATTCTGATTTCTGATTCTGATGTAAATATATGAATAAACATATTACAAAACATGTCAGATAATACAAACATCTATACCCTCACAAATTACATAAAACACACCTTTACTTTCTTACCTTTGCTCTGCTTCGTTTCCATTGTGACTTGTGCCGTTTCCTCAGTTGGAAAGGAAGTGACACGGTTTTCGGTGTGGTTGCCGTTACTGTTTGCTTGCTGTAAAAACAAAACAAAAAAAACGTACAAGGGTGTAAACAAACGTTTGCAAGTCTCCGAGGTAAGCACGCATGGTTCAGGGTTGTTGCGCTCAAGGTCACAGGGCGTCCAATCAGCTTCAAGCCCTGTTGAAGGAGGACATGGTTCTGGTTCAAATCTCCAACACATGCAGGATCATCAACAAGGGAGGAAAAGTGGGATAAAAGTGATATATTCTGCTTTTTGATTTCCCCATCGCAGACCTGAGTTGGGCCACATCCAAATTATTTTAAGTCTAATATGGGCCGCAGGTCTTGGGGACCCAAGTGGACTCGCCATCAGGTGTGATCACGCGATCATCCTTTCTTCAATTCCTTGAAAACATTTGCTCTTTTCAACTTCTGCTGCTTGTTAATCATGTATTTTGGACAGGTTCTGACTTTGCGTGGATCCCTTTCAGCCAGGGTTACTTTAGCGGGAGAGTGAGTTATTCCTTTCTGTTCTTTGTTTCCATCCATAATGTTGGACCTGTGAAGCCCTCTATAGAACCCGACCACTTTATGGAGGAGCTTAACTTGTTTACATCCAGTAATTCCAGTCTGGAAAAACTGGTTTTGACTGAAAGGTTGCAGGTTCAAGTCCCACTCTCCTTCCCCCATCTACTGCTGCCCAGAAGCACTTCAGCACGTGATCCAGCGTGCAAGCAAACTTCATAGACCACCATAGGTGCATCTTTACATGCTGGAAATTCAAATTTCTAACAGTTCCTGAATGCAGCGTGAGCCTCACTTCCTAGAACACTCAAAGCACCACGACAACACTCGGAAGGCCTCGGAAAGATCACTGTGGGAACCAGAGCTTATGGGAGCCAATCAGAACCCGGATCAAAAGGTTGTGAGGTTGCCACGGAGATGATGGCTCCCTGTTGTGATTGGCAGCATGCAAGGAGGTCAGAGGTCAGGAAATAGTCACCTGACGCAGATGAGCAATAACAACACACACACAGTATTCTGCGGTCGTCTACAATAAAAACAGACAAGAAATGTCTTAACCTGTGTGTGTAACATTATATTCCCCCCGTCACTCCTCCATGTTTTCCAGGAAACACACACCTGTGGAGGGCTCAGCTGGAGGAACCTGGCTCAAAGTTGTGTCACATTGAAGAGACAGTGAGGCATGTAGTCACACACACACACACACCTTTGCTCTTTCCAAAGGTCAGAGAAGCTGGTGTGTGACAGGGAGGTTGCTGGTTTCTGCAATGAGCTTCTAAAAAGGTTTCAAAACACAGATTTATTTGTTCGTTTGTCGCTCCATTTATCAGTTCTCTGTAACTGTGTATCACTTTATTTCCAAAACGTCCAACCCCGTGTTTAGTTGCTGCAACAGCAGATTGACTCGCTTTAGTGTACTTGTCCAGAAAACAACGGATGCCTGTGTTTCGATGCGTTTACTGTCCTCTTGAGGAAATTGTATCTTATATACTACACTTATGAGTTTGCGAGCCGGATCTTCTGTGAGTAAAAATGTGTGTGGTTTACCGTTCAACTTCTAGTGGTCATTAAAAGAACTGCAGCTTCAGATACTAAGTCATGTAAAGTAGAAAATGATGAAATCAGAAAACTACAAAGTTACATGACATCCGTTTGTTTGAAGAATACTGAAACTGCTCTTAAACTCAGCTGAATAACATAAGACTAGTGCTGTGTCTCAATTTGCATAGTTAGTACACTTACATGTCACTGTGTACACTACGTACTTGACAATATCTGCCATTCACTCATTATTCCTTCTTTACTCATTTAACTACAATTCAATTTTATTCAAACTTTTCGTGCTTTTACTTTAAGTGTGGTGTTCACTGTAAAAATTGCAACCACAGCTTCCATTTTCATACGTTGGCGGTCCCTCCCCTTCCGCTGCGCAGCCAAAACGGCGACCAGTGAGAAGCGTGCAGCATTACACACTCAACGTTTTGACCGTTCTGAGTGCACCACCTGGGTGCTCGTAGTGCACTGCATCTGGCCATAATTGACAGTGTGAACTCACTTATGTAGTAAAACAATAAGTGCAAGTACGGAAGAACACGAATTGAGACACAACTCCAAACTCCAGCTTTACTTTGTATTGCCGCTCTGCACGCAGGTGAGTGGCCTGCTCCCGTTACCTGCCACCACTCGAGCGCCATTAACCACAACAATGGCCGTCTTATCAGACAAACCCACACTTCACTGTCACTGTTAATCACACCCGTTTGCTTTTGTTGTCATAACAACCGCTGATAACATTGTAGAAGCTGTTAGCTAGCTGCGGCGCACGGTTCCTTTTCTTTTATTTCACCGGTTGAGTAACGTGCGAACGTGTGTGTGGAATATCTGTAAAGAACAGATACATCAACCGCATGTCTGTTTTATATGTGTATAAAGCACTGATAACACGGGCAGGAGGGTCACGAACGCTGAGAGACGGGAGGAATAATGAGTTTGTAATGCTACACTGCTAGTTAGCTGCAACCTGCTGCGACTACACTCATGCACTGTTTCTAACTGTTTCTAACGAAAATCCAACATCCTGTTAATTAAAGGGTATCTGAACATCAGGCTGAAGTTTCACTGTCTGTTTGACCTTGAAGCATGCCCTGTTGCACCTGTAAACACACCCAACATGTGATGTCATGGCATCCTGGGGTGCACCGGTGCACCACTGAAGAAAAAGTTAACACGAAGAGGAGAGTTTCAGCCAGCTGACAGTGAGCATGTCTGTATTTTTAAACTGCTTTCACCAGATTTTATTCATAAAAACTACTTAAATGTTTTGATTTGGTTGAACAGAAAACACATGCACAGTAACTCAAGAGCTGTCTCACCGTGGGAGGAGTCTCCTCCTCTGGGACGCCAGACGCCACGCCGACGCCTCCTCTCTGCTCCGCCACCTCCATCTTCTTGCTCCACCCACTTCTTTTCTTCCACTTCACTTTTGACAAAACAGAAGAAACGCATCAATCTACAGCGTTTCTTGGTATTTTTTTCCTCTTGAGATGATAGAAATGTTGACACCGACTCATGAGACACAGCGACTGCTCCAAGGACAAAAAGGTTATCAAGCAGGAATAATGGAGAGGATTAACATGAAAAACACATCATTTATATTTCTTGATGATGTTTAAAGCTAATTATTTTACCTAGTTTTATTGTCATGTTACATCTAACACTTGAAACTGCCGATCTATAAACAGGTTTTGTATATAGACGTTTAGATTTGTGTTGTTATAGTAGAGAAAAAAGTGGGGAAAAAAGCTAAATATCCAGCATATTCTCTGCAATTTAGTGGATGGTTTCAGCCAGAAACAATTTCATTATCACTGCTGTATATTCACCTCAGCTTTATTACACATTTACCACATTTAGAGGAGTTTACATACATTTATGTAGTGCTCAGCAGCTGCCTGCTGCTTAAAGAAACTAATTTCATCAATAGCTGAAGTGAGCAGCTTGGTGTGGAGGATAGTGTCAGTGGTTGAACAGCAGCACCTAGTGGTGAAAAGGCAGAGGCACATGACTCTACAGGAGGTCTGCTTCACCTGTGCAGTTTAAATCACTCATGCTAACCTGTTTGTTCTCATGCAGCTAATCTGGTTCTTTGAAAGCAGATAGATTCAATAGCAGTGCGCTCTTATTTTGAAATAAAGGCACAATGAGTGGAGAGTTAAAACCATGATCAGATGTGTTGGGAAGCCTCCCATCATGCACCGGGGCATTAGTCTCATTTTATGTGTGTTCATGGAGTCTGTTTTTCAGCCGATTTATGCCTCATAATTTTAAGAAACGGCATTAAGTAAAACAAAAGCAAAACATTAGCATCTCTGTTAACATTAGGAATATTATAGACTTTCAGTTTATTGTTGGATTAAGATGTCTGATACAACTTTACCACTTTCCTGTCGTAAGTAATGAAGTTATTCCCCTAAAACGTCATTTACAGCAAGTGCAAAGTACAAACACCTCATCTAACAGTGTAAAAGGGTGAACTTTGACCTCAGTTTGTCACAAACCAGGAAACACGCATGTAAAATCATTCACACAGATGCCCTGACACATCCAAACTAATCTGTTTAAGGTTTGGACCCTTGATATTAAAATAAAAAGCGGTTAACACTTAATTTCTGTACATGACAATATGAACGAAACTACAATGCTAAATATTAAAATGTGGTTATCGCCGCCACTTCTGCTTCTCATAAGGAAGATAACTCTCACTTCTGCATTGAAACAAGAGGAGTAAACTCTACTGCGGTCATATTACAGCGATGCGACACCTGAAGTCTCGTGTTGAACTCGAGCTACCTGCAGGCCTGAGAGGTGGCTGTGCGAGAAAGCTGTAATTAAAAATTAGTTATTGACGTTTTTGTTTCACACATATGAAGAGCAGCGTTCAGCTTGATTGTTTTATGCCTGATTTTACATATATTGTGATAGAAATCTATATTGCATATCGTATTAATACCGTGATGATTTCATCCACATCACCACGCCCTAGATACCCTAGATAAGGTGGGAAACAAGGTATTTCTGGGATTTCAGCGAACTCGTCCTTTAATTAAAAGTGTAAAGGTAAATAATACCAACATAAATATAAAATTAACAGTTTTATTATAGACAGCTTGGTTGTTTTGCTGCATATCTCTATACATACATCGTTAAATATACTTAACATCGTGATCATTTCTGAAAAGATAAATTATAATAGATAAAAACATTTAATGTATCAAATAAAATATAAATACTAGCAGATATGAGCAATATAAAAATAGATTCAAAAATTAATGCTGTAGCTGAAACAAATACGCAAGATGTAGAAAATATGAATAAAAATAAATCAATACCGAGGAGAATTAACTATATTCAAGTTAAGACACTTCAATAATCAGAATATACGGGTCATAATTTAATATATAATATAGACTCAGAAAGCAATAAACACAGTGTTCATGAAGGTTAGAATATTCAGTATTTGTTGAAGGTGTTTCTTAGATTTTCTACATTCTCAACGAGGGTGGACAGAATAACAGAAACGCCTCATCATCATCATCATCATCAGTTAACGACGTACAGACTTTAAAAATGGCCCCAGAGACAAGTTAGCTGTAGCTCGGCTAACTGTTCCCGCGTCACCCAGGTGAACCGCGACAGACCCGCGTTTCTGCCAACAGATCAGACCAGTTTCCGAATGTTGAACGCAAAATAAACGGTGTTCAATTACCTGTCGGTGGACATTAACGAGGGGGAACCGGCTCACAACACACACACACACGCACACACGCACAGCGAGAGCACCGCCCGAAGGTGACACATCAGACGGGTTTTCACCTCCACAGCTCGGGAAAACAAACTCCTCCCTTCTCCTCCTCCGAGTCAGACGTTGCCTTTCATTTCCTCCCGTTAACTCCTCATTATGTGAACGCGTGCGAGCCGAACACTGAGCCAGGCTCAAAAAGTTACGAAGTTAAAGCGAGGACAAGTCGAACACACCCGGAAGTGTTTTCGAGCCGTTTCTTTCTGGAGGGGACGCTCGATTCTGGTTTTGTGTTATTCTTCATCTCAGCGCTCGTGCTTTCCGGGGGGGCGGGGACGACCCGTTTGACCGTGCGTTGCTTCGTTTGATGCATAGGCACATGTCGTGTTTTGGGGATTTGAAGTTGCAACCGATGCAAAGACAAACAAGTGTGCGTCATTAATCGGAACATTATCTTTAGCTACGTTCTCGAGGTTCGGCCTCGCTGTCCCCGCCACAGGGACGCGCGCAAACAAACACTAACAAATCTTACAATGCAATGGAATAAAACACGGCAGTAGCATACAGAAGACACAACTAAATCACATCTCCGAGGAGGATGTGCAGCTACACGTATGCACACAGTTTGTGTGTATTTATTACCGAGCAGCCAGAACTCTGTGAGCACGTGACAGGCGAAGAGACGAGCGCTGACGATCGAAACCGACAAGCAACCGGAAGCCTGCGGCGCGTTGGGATAAGAACTGTGGCCACCAGGACGCCCTTTAGGACACTTAAGTCATTTGCATTTGTTTGTAGCCTGATCCAAAAATCAGCTTTGGGTCCGTTCTGATCAAAACATGTGCAGAAACACATATAGAGTCAAAAAAAAAAAACCCCAAAACAGTTGGGTTTTATACCAACAACCACCCACAGCAGCATGTGGGAATGTATATGTTTATACTCTTTCTAATATATATTTTTCTGCAGCGACCGTTACTGTGACCGCTGAGCATGTAACTAAATATGAAATTAACAGAGAGATGTGGGACACAGGGTGAACAGCAGCAGGCTTTCTGCTAAACGTGGTGCAGTTTCCTGTCAAACCGGAAGGCGACTTACAGACTGGACTGGCTGAACGAGGCGAAAGACAGCCGAGTTTAGGTGCCGGCGAGAACGTTTTTAAGCTGCAGACGCATGCTGCATTAAACATCCCGATGGGCCCCTTCTTCGCGGCGGACGTGTTGCAGGAAAAGCACAAATACTGACATCGGTGTCCCAGTAAGCCATGTAGGCCAGTGAGCACAGGCCTAAATGGGATGCAGCCTTCATCAGTGCTGTTCCTTCCACCTGTGCCTTTCCTGCAACACGTCTGCCGTGAAAAAGGGTTTATTCTAACAGGGTTTAGTGACATAAACACTGCAAAGATGTCAGTGAACCAAATGTGCTGGGTTTGGTTTTTGAGCGTGGAATAGAGGCACGAGTCAGAAAACAATGAGAGACGTTTTGGGTAACGGTGCGACAGCTACAGATACAGCTACAGCTACAATGGTGTTGCATCTTTGGACAAACACTTAACAGCAGCTTTGCATCGCTGACGTCCTTCAGCACACAAACCAGTAAAGTAAATTCATTTGTTGCACACTCACTGCCGGCATACAGAAGGTTAAAAACACTAAACTGGACCCGAGCCTGTCTGAGTGTGTTGTATTGTGTTGTGGTGGGCAGCGGAGGGGCTCAGTGGTTTGCACAGCTTCCTCATCACAGCTGGTTTCCTCCCACAGATCAAGGTTGTGCAGGTTCGGTGAACTGGAACGTTGTCTGTAGGTGTGAATGTACTTTACTGTCTGTGCGTTATCTCAGTGGTGTGGCTGGCGTCCAGAAGAACGTTTTCACAGAAGAAACAACATGGAAACGACACCGCAATCTCTAAAAAGTAAAGAGTTACAGCTCCTCACATCCGACAGCCAGCCGGCTCTCTGGTGATTCTCTGAACACCCGGACGCTGCACTTGTTGAGTCCTTCCTGGGACCCTGAAACATTGTGGAGAGTCACTTTTCCTGTGGAGCTGGTCCCAATCAGGAGGCCATCTTTATAGAAATCAGCCGCGTGGTTGCAGGCGGACGCTGTGACTCCACATCTGCAGCTCAGAGTCAGGACGACCCCCTCCGTCACAGACTGGACTCTCCAGGATCACAGGACCAGCTGACCAACACATATCATCATATGATTTAAGTCATTATGATCATGTGTCTCACGTAGGACACCTACCTTTGTAATGAAGCAGACTCCATACTGCTGTATATTTTTACAGTTACAAGAAACAAGCCAAAGTCAACATGATCTTTTTTTTAACCCAAATTCATCTGTGCATTGGTTTTTCAATTAATTGCTTCAAAAGAAAATAGTAAAAAGCTCAAGGTGACGCCTTCAAACATCTCGTTTTTTCCGAAAACCTCAAAAATATTCAGATTGTGAATCTGTGCTCCATCCTCTTCATCACTTTCCATCCAATCATCTCCTCCTCCTGCGTATTTTCGTTCTCCACATTTCAGTCCACAATATTTCTTTGACAGCTTTAGTTTGCAGATTCAGATTAAACTGTAATACAAAAGACTATTGGCCCTGGAGGTAAATTCACAAGCAGCATATCAAGTCACATTAAAATGAGCTCCAGCTTTACCTGCTGTAATGTTAAAATGAACACAAGAGCCATTCTGCATAAATTGGTACTATATGGATAAAAGTATTGGGCCACTCCTCTTAATCATTGAATTCAGGTGTTTCATTCAGTCCCATTGCCATAGGTGCATAAAATCATAATAAGTGGTATTATTGCAAAGTGGAAACATTTAGGAACCACAGCAA
>JAVQJF010126470.1:0-14437 GCA_036023855.1 Gadopsis marmoratus | reverse complement strand
TTACTGCTTTTCCAGACATAACAGAAACATGACGAACTGTTGTCCTAGCTCTGTCATGCAAAGATAATGGTGAAGCAAGGCCACAGTCAGGGTGATTGCATGTCTAACCATCAAAGAATATCATATGAGAATCTGAAGGATGGGACTGGCCCACTATATAATATGAGTGTGTAGGAGAAGCTCTTCAGATTGAACTAGGACACTGTACTGTTCATTCTCCTTGCTGCAAGTAAAAGATCATGTAACCAAAACGTTTTGCCTCAGTGCCTCTCTTCTCATGGTATTCTGTCTTTTGGTAACTGGAGAATTTACCCGACAACTTGAAACTAAGCAATCAAGATGTGACTTAAGAGTAGACTTTCAGCTTTAATTCAAGGGGTTTAACAAAAATATCACATTAACCATTTAGGAATTGCAGCCATTTTTGCACAGTCCCATTTTCAGAGGCTCATAAGTAATTGGACAATCAACTGACAAGCACCCAGGTGTGGCCTGTTCCTTTGTTATTTCATGACAAAATTAAGCAGATAAAAGGTCTGGAGTTGATTTTAAGTGTTGAATATGCATTTGGTAGCTGTACATGGGACGTCACAATATGCGGTCCAAAGAGGTGTCGATGCAAATGAAGGAGGCCATCATTAGGCTGAAAAAACAAAACAAACCCATCAGACAGATAGCAGAAACCTTCAGAGTGGCCAAAAAATCTATTAGGTACATTCCTAAAAAGAAAAAATGCACTTGTGAGCTCAGCAGCACCAAAGGCACGGAAGACAACTAATGTGGATGATCGCAGAATTCTCTCCTTGATGAAGAAAGATCCCTTCACAACATCTATGTGATGCACTGAGAGATGGTGGACCAAGCAGAGGCCTCAAATGCACGATCCGAAGACAACAGGTAAGTTAAAAAAACGTTTCACTGGAGACAAGCAGGGTTCGGTACACAGTAAATGGAAAATAGACTCTTACTTATAGCGCTTTTCAACCGTTGAAACAGTTCCCAAAGCGCTGTAACAGTAATCGAGTAGGTAGGCAGTGATGAACAACAACAGAGCTGATGGCCAGAAGGCACATGCGTAGGTGAGGACTTAAACAGGGTCATACACATGGGGATCTGAGGAAACACAGCGATAAGTTGCTGGAACATTAGTTACAGGGAACTGAAATGACCTGGCAGCGAATGGAGGCAAGACACAGTCTTAAATACACACAGGGGTGACGAGTGAGTGGCAACAGGTGGCTGATGACAAACAGGTGAGCTGATGCAATGACGTGAAACAGCTGAGGGACCGGAAGATAGCCTAGGCAGAGTGTGACAATCTACCAAGGTCAAAAACACTCTTGAAGAGGTAGGTGAATCATTGTCAAAGTCTACAATCAAGACACGCCTTTATAAATATAAATACAGAGGGTTTACCACAATGTGCAAACCACTGGTAACACTCAAGAACAGAAAGGCCATATTAAACTTTGCCAGAAAACATCTAAAGACACCTGGCCAATTCTGGAACAAGGTTCTTTGTAGAGATGAAACCAAGATTAACTTGTACCAGAATGATGGGAAGAGAAGAGTATGGAGAAAGAAAAGAATGGCTCATGATCCCACTACATCATCTGTTAGACATGGTAGTGGTAGTGTTATGGCATGGGCATATATAACTGTCACTGGAGCTGGTTCACTGGTGCTTATTGATGATGTGACTGCTGATGGAAGTAGCAGGATGGATTCTGAAGTGTAAAGGACTAAACTTTCTGCTCAGATTCAGCCAATTGCTGCAAATCTGATAGGACAGTGCTTCACCATACAGATGGATAATGACCCAAAAATACTGCGAAAGCAACCAAAGAGCTTCTCAAGGCAAAGAAATTGAATATTCTTAAATAACCCAATTGAGCAGTTTTTCACATACTGAAGACACGACTGAGGGCAGAAAGACCCACAAACAAGCAGAAACTGAAGGCGGCTGCAGTAAAAGACTGGCAAAGCATCTCAATGGAAGAAACTCAGCATTTGGTGATGTCCATGGGTTCCAGACTTCAGGCAGTCACTGACTGCAAAAGATTTTCAACCAAGTATTAAAAATAATCCTTTATGTTAGTTTGTCCAATTACTTTTGAACCTCTGAAAATGGGGGACTTGTATAACAATGGTTGTAATTCCTAAATGGTTACTGTGATATTTTTGTTAAACCCCTTGAATTAAAGCTGAAAGTCTACTCTTCAATCACATTTTGATTACTTTGTTTCAAATCCATTGTGATGGTGTACAGAGGCAAAATTACAAAAATAGTGTCACTGTCCAGATACTTATGGACCTGACTGTACATGTACAGTAACAATGACTTAGTTACAATGACAGAATAGGTAGGTTAGAAAGACTCAGTAGATGAGTTGGTAATACTATTATAAACAATTATAAGAAGCTCATAAGGTTTTATTAACATTCTTAAGTGTCTAGAAATTAATGTTTTATATAAGTGCTTATGTCTTATAATTTAACAATAAACTTGTTAAGAGTACGTTTTAATAATAGAATCATTAAAACTTACTCTTAAGTTCTAACAATGTTAATAAGAATCTGATAAGACTTATAAAGGCCTTATTACCTATTAACTAAAAATAGGACCTTAATATAAAGCATTGCCTTGTCATTCCTCTAAACTTCCTCTCAGAGCATTCTTCTCTGTTACCCATGGTCTAACTCGTTTATGTTGTTTCCTCCTCTGACTGAGCTGCTGACTGCTTAAAGTCCTGCCCTGAGCTGTTCCTGGACGATGCCTGGTATTTATTAAGAAATAAGCCAGAGAGCGTGAGGAAATTTGATTATTTTACATTGTGCTGTAATTTAATTGTCTCTGCTCGTCTTCTTAATTCCAGTCAAGCGGAATTATTATCCACTAGGTTTTAGGTAGCGTTAGCTAATTTTGTGTGGTTTTAACCAGTTTTGAAATAATGTTAATGTTCGTCCTTCTGTCCCTCTGTATGGTTTCCTGCTGCTGGCAGAAAGGGGGTGCACTGGGGATGATTTTCATTTGGTGTGGCACCCGGATTGGTGTGTGGCGACCTCTTTCTTCTTTGTCTAGTTTTACGGCGGTTGGTATCCAGCTATTTAGTGCATTACCGCCACTCTGGAGAGTGGAACAGACAATAGACTCAATATCTACATCCCTTTATCCTAAGACTCTGCAACCTCTTTCATCAAACTCGACAGGTGGAACTGTAATGACCCCTGGTCGTCCAATCAAATCGCTCCTTTTCGGAGGAAGGCGGGACTTCCAGTTGAACTTTAATGACCTGTGTTTATCCAATGAGAGTGCTCCTCGGACTTCGAGGGATATTGTGCTGCTGAGAACCATTCTGTTGGACTCCTCCTCCTTTCCACAAACTTCAGACTCTGAAAAGCCATGTCTCTCCTCCTACACCATCACCACCACCGCTGACCGGGTGCCTGGCAACCGATCAAAGTACACCACCACTGTGGTCTCCTTCTTCATCATCAGCACCAAACTCTCCCTGTAGAGCAGAAATGGACGGGTACCTGAAAGCCGTGGTGTTTCAACTGTTGAGCAAGGTTCTGTACAAATATAGAACCGAAACCTTTTTCAGGTGTCAAGTCGATCATCCGAGTCAGAAACATCACTGATGTCTGTACGAGATGCCAGACTATTTCTACCTACTGCACTATGACAAGTTGGTGAAAAGACTTTGGACGGATCGTTTTATTCCTACCATCCAATGGGCGCAACATTTCACGGTGTTTTCTGAGGCCAATTCTTCACGATCTCAAAAAGACGAGATGCATTGGAGAGAAAAATCACCAAGATTTACGACTCGCCGATCGGATAAGACGTTACCAAGACTGAGGCAATGGAAGAAGCCGTGAAATTTTGGAAGGGAGTTAATCAATGACTGAAAATGGGGCAGTTACTGTAGAAAATGTGTCATGTATGTGGAGGAACGTGTTATCCTCTGTCAGTTAAGTAATGTTTTGGATCAGGCCGTTAAAACAGGGTGAGTGATTTTATTTTATGAGACAGATTTTTAAATAATCATAATAAAATATGTATATCATGAGCCTTTCACAATCTTTCCCTTATAATCAAATTCACCCTTTGGAGTCCATCCGCCGTGACGGCACTTGGCTAATTTCGTCATGATATAGTCTGCGTTTTTACGGTAGGGTATGGGATGGGTAGTTTGTTCGCGGGCTCATCTAGTCTTCCTCCCTCTTCTTGTGGTGGATAAAACCATCGGAACGGGCCAGATGTCCCTCGGTTCTTCACCACACTTGGAATGCTCCGCAGCTTACAATAAACGTCAATATTATGAAGGAAATCACGGAGTCCGAAGAGTTCAGAGTGAAATAGAGTACAACACAGTCAACCCGAGTCAGTTCATGAAGCCACTCACGATACATCCATCCATCCATGATACGTACATTATCCCCTGCTCTACTCCCTCCTTCTATGTATAATGTCAATCAACATTTGGAGTTAACTAACTGACCTTCATCTCCTCCCGACTTCACACCGTTGTCTCTGATGTTAATTTACTGCCGATGAGAAAGGGGAGGCTGGGTGTCCCAGGCTATCAAAGGCTGTGACCCTTATTTACTGCTCTAACTAATCTTGTCCATGTTTATTTATTCTAACCTGACTCCTACTTTATGTATGTTATGCATCAATGTGTGTCATGTCAGTATCTTTCTAATTAGTGAGTTCAAGCTGGGTAGAATCTGAATGCATGTTGTGCTTTCATAAACAGTGTCTGACCACCTGTATTGCTCTTTTATAATTTCAGCATTAAGGATGAGAAATAAATATCCCACATTTCCCCCTTTTGGATGTCATAGTCCCACACTTGCAAGTACAAAGTTGACCGTTTCAAAACACCACTATAAATTTGATTTATTTATTACACAAGAGATAATAAATTCCGTATAATGTGATGCTAACCAAAGAATAATCAGTTGTGCAGCATATGTATGATATTATTAAAACACCATTAAAACATTATCACAAACATGTAAACACACTGTAAAATCGACTTCTACTTGTAATAGTGAAGTCATTCAGGCCCATGAGCAACATTTTCTATAGCTTCTTGGATACACTATCAAACACAGATAATGATCCAAAATGAAGTTACATATTACAATATTCCAGTGTACAGTCAGAAAAATCTCTCCTCCCTTTCTGGTAGGGGAGGGAGTAAAAACCAATCTGCACCTGTCTCCCTTCCCCAGAACCTGTGAGAAAACCTCTTTGTTTATGGAGGGAAAAACTCTCAGGCTCAGGTCTGTGTGTGTGTATGTTTGTTCCTCCCCCTCCGACCACTGGCCCAGGACAGCTGAATGACCCCCCACCCTCCCCAGTTAGTATCACACTATAAGCCAGCTTTCTTAAATATGGAAAAACCTGATTAAGCTGTTAGTTGGAGCCAGTTTTCATTCAAGGCTGATTTTTTAACTAGTACTTTGTGCTTTCCGAGACTTTGTATATTTCCTGTTTTCCTGCTTCCTCCCTCAGTATTTATTGAGCGAACTCTTGATTGTCTCCCTCTCCAGGGTTTGAACACATTCTACCCACCCAACCCAGAACCATGCCTACCCCCTTGTTGGTCCAGCTATGATCCCTCCTGCCCACAATGGAATGGTCTACCACCAGGCCAAACCCCCCCGGAACTGTAGCTCCAATCGTATGATCCATCGCTTTAACTGACAGGAATTCCTGAAAGGAAGATAAGATAAAATACAACTTTTATTCATTAGCATTATTATGCAGAGGGAAACTGGTCATTTCAGTATTTGACCTCTGACTTTTCAACGGCTTCAGATCAGGGACCACAAGGGGACAGGTCTAAGTACAGGTGTGAATGCACCCAAGACACCTTGAGGTGTCTTCCTTTTTGCCTTCTTTTAATTTGGAGAGACTAGACATAGGAAATGCACTTGTTCTTTTATTTTCTGGCAGACTAGGCACAGGAAGTGCATTGCTGCCTCCCGCTCATTTAAAAAAACAAAACAAAAAAACGCATTTGGTCTTTACAAATGGAAATGATGTGTGTGGGTGTGTGTGTGTGTTTGTTTACATATAGAGTGGGAAGTGAAATCTGATCATAAGTGTTCACTCGAGATGCATGTGAAGATGCATTCTAATGCCAGGTGTGAACTGATGTACTTAGAGCTGTCTACTTGTGGTCAGACCACACAAGACACATGTTAAAGTCAGTTGTAAATGGGCCTTTGAAAACTGTCTGCATTCCCTAACAAAGAGTTGGATGACCCACATAGTACTGATAGAAGAAACTATTGAACTTTAGGTGTTTACAAACTTCAACTTCTGAAACATACTCTAGCCTTTTATTAAGTAATGGACCACACATGTTATTATATTGACTATACACTGTCATTTTCATCTAGAGCTGCAGTGCTGCATCAGTCTTGCTTTAGAAGGCAATATATCTTTAATTTTGACTAATTTAAATCCCCATTCATTTTAACTTACCATTTTTCCTTTGAGAATTTTGTTGAAGGCGTGTGAGCTTTGTGAGACTGTCTTTCCCCAGCAGCAGGCAGGGAGTAAGGCTACATTCAGATAGAATGAGGCGCTGCGGTGAAAACGGTAGGGTTCACAGGGTGTTCCGGATAAAAATGCAGTGCCCTGCGGCAAAAAGGTAGAACAGAATCAATATGTGTTTCAGTGAAAAAGGATAAAGAGACAGACAAATGCATGGGCGCATGGTATGGTAGTGGCATCAACACACACACACACAAACTGTGGCACCTTCTGCTCTCCCTTCTTTTTAACTTCTTTGTGCCTTGTGATATTGCAGAGTACGGATTCACATGTGATTGTACCTGAGAGGATGGGGACCTTGGGGACACACTGGTTTGGATTGGAATGTAACATCCTGTTTTGTTTTTGGCTCATTTCCTGTTGTGTTTTGCTAGCCTATCCTCTTGTGTGCATGTTCTAGTTTTACTTCTTGTCTTTGTTCTTTTCCCGCCTGTTCTGATTTGTTTCACCTGTGTTCTAGTGTTCATCTGCCCAATTCCCTCGTTAGTCCCTTTCCTATATGTACCGGTTCCCTTCCTTCGGTTTGTACGCCTGACTGCAAACAAACCATGGGCAACAGGACCATGGGCATGCTGCCCATGGTCCTGTTTTGCCCCTGTAGATGTTCCTCGTGCTTTTGTCTCTGGACTTGGACTTACCAGTTGCCTATTGTCCTGCCAGCTATATTACCCGCATTTAAGCGCATTTCCGCAAATAAATCCCTGATCTACATGAGCTTCCCGGTTTGTCTGCATTTGATTCAACAGATTTAAAAAAACAAAACAAAAAAAACATAGGATTTATACTGAGTATTCTTTTAGTTATCAACATGCTGCTGACATGCTGTCTACCTGAGGCTTTCTAGGCAATAGGAAGAAGGTTTAATGCTCACTAGAAAGTTTACCATAATAAAAATATATTACTGAAAGAAAAAAGAGTTTTAATCGTATACATATCCAATAGAATACATATTTAAGTATCTGAGTCATCATCACATGCCTAACTTTACAATTTGAAAAATGTCTAACTTATGGCTGATTCTACAAAACAACTGCTTCATCTCCAAGGTCTGCTTCATCTTTGTCGACTGCCACAGCAGAAGTCGTAGTGCCAACATTAGTAGCTGCATCTACAGTATGGATATGTAACAGATAATTTTAATTTGGATCTAGCTAGCTAACAAATCACACAAATATTGGGGAATGCAATTCCAATATCTAAATAAAAGCTAATTAGCTAGTCATGGCTGGTGGTAGATCACCATCACCATCATGTTAATAATTGCTGCTCTGTCCATGGCAAGTGAGTCTACAGTAAGTAGCTACTTGTAGCTAACAAGCTTTGGCTAGGCTACCGTTACTCAATTTGGCAGGGGCACTCTGTTTTCTGTATTTCCTTTTCTGTTAACCTTAACTTAACTGCATCTGACTGTAAAAGCAGGCTACTGCTACATCCTGCTGGCCAGCCAGAGCAACTGTCACACTCAGCAGCAGTATTTTCTTTTTTTAATCCTTGTGGAAAATGGACCAAACCACATGCATTATGGGGGGTTCAAACGGGACGGTTGGCTAAAGATACCTGCTCTGATTATGTGTTTACATTTTTATCACATTTTCTTTTGAATAACATTTAATTATAAACTTTCTAAACATTTAACATGAATCATCCAGGTTTATCCCCCTTAACGACGCTCCAGTGTGGAGGGTACTACACTAAAAACCAAAGGAATCTTAAAGGATTGTAACCTTGTTAAGTAAAATACTATATAAATAACTTAATAATCCTTTTATACTGGACATTAAAAGATCCATTCCTTATGTAACTGTAATGTAAGTATATTGAAAGTGCTTTTGGGAGGGAGCTTTTACAGCAATGATCAGTATGAATGAATTAAATGATTACAGCAAGATAAACCTGTTTCATTGTTCATATGAAAACCTGACTATTTTTGGAAGACTTCATTTAAAAATTGTGTGATATCACTTGATTCAGCGTCGGTTGGGGCTGAAGACTACAAGTTTCAAAATGAAAAATATCTGGGAGAGTGGAGTTAGAAGTGAGTTTACCAGATCTCTGTAGCCTGCTGCTGATTTCTACTGCAAGCTAGATGCTCCGTGCTACATTAGCCGCTACTAGCGTAACACACAATTCAATTCAGTTTTATTTACATAGCGCCATATCATAACAAAGTTATCTCATAGCACTTGATAATAGAGCATGTCTAGACCAACTCTCTCTATATATATATATGGAGCCAACAAATCCACCATGAGCAGCGCTAGGCGACAGTGGCAAGGAAAAACTGCCTTTTAACAGGCAGAAACCTCAAGCAGAACCAGGCTCTGGGTGGGCGGTCATCTGCCTCGACCGGTTGGGTAGAGAGAGAAAAAAAAGATTTAGCTAAAGAAAGAGAGGTGGGGGGTGTAGCGTGAGAGCAGAATGAAAGAGAGCACACAGCGGCACAGCACACTCCACATGCAAATGCAAAGCAACAATAGTTACAATGTTGTTGATGTTAAAATAAACAACTAATAGTATTAGCAATACAACAACAACAGCAACACTAATAATAAGAACAGTAACAGTATTAAAGAATGTGAACAGTTGGAGAGAGAGAGGAGGAGAGAGGAGCTCAGTGCATCATAGGATGTCTCCAAGCAGTCTAGGCCTATAGCAGCATGACTAAGGGGTCGCTCGGGTTCACCCAAGCCAGCCCTCGTCTAAGGGGGGCTAAAGGTAAGCTTTATCAAAGAGGAAAGTCTTAAACCTAATCTTAAATGTGAGGAGGGTGTCTGCCTCCCGTACACAGACTGGAAGCTGGTTCCACAGGAGAGGAGCTTGGTAACTGAAGGCGCTGGCTCCCATTCTACTTTTAGAGACTCTAGGAACCACAAGGAGCCCTGCATTCTGGGAGCACAGTGCTCTAGTGGGGTAACAGGGCCATCCGACGCTCGTCCAATCCTCAGCCACCACCTGCAACTCAGCCACACACACACACGACATGGGAAAGGAGAGACAGCACCACCCGTAGGCGGGAGGAGAGAACAACATACAGCACAACACAACACTGAAGACATAATGACCCTGGTCATAACAGTATGCATACTATAGAGGCCTAGTGTTGGATTGTGGTCAAGCTGCCACCAGATGGTCTTCCCCAGGATATCGCCACTGAGGGGATGTACACTGGGAAAAGCAGCTAATATTAGACATTTTAGAGCATTTCTCAAGGTACCTATGCTGACAGATGGCATGAAAGCATCTTTGACTCACAGCACAATGTGAATCAAATGTAACTGCATAGAGCCTTATGAACAGCACTGGAAAACTGTAGCTCTCTATCTCTCAGATGCAACGTGTTAAAACAATATTGATAGACCCTCTGAAATCTTTCTTCAAGAGCATAAGATAGATATTGCTCTCAAGTAAGAAATGTTGTCAACTACTGGCAAAACAGACAGACGTCATATTCTAGAACCACTATCAGCTTAAAATATCCCCTTCAACACAAGTAATATAAGTAGTTGACTGGGCAGAATGCCGTGAAATGAACACATACATGCTTTCAAGAGGATGAGCCATTTTCATTGTGCACTGCAGTGTTGCCAACTCTCGTGCTTCTGGCGTGTGACACACGCTTTCACATTCAGTCTCATGCGCTCATGTTGCTCAAACAATTATCACTCCAAAATACTGCAACGGCTGCCATTGATTACGTACTTTAACACGCATTCCATGAGATTTGTCTGTGTGTGTGTCCATATATTGCTGGGGTCATCAAATACAACGTCCATGGGCCAGAATTTTTCGAAGCAGACAATATAGAGGTCGGACTATATATGTAAAATCCCTACTCACCCCTTTGGGCAGCCTGTTCCTCCTTCGAGCTTGGGTCCTCTACCACAGGCCTGTGCAGTATCTTAGCTCTCTTCTGGACAGAGATCTCGGCTGTTGTTCCTGGAATCTGTTGGAGCACAGTCCCAAGTGTTCCGGTTACCATGGGGACCACTGTTGCCTTCACTTTCCACATCTTCTCTAGCTCTTCTTTCAGCCCTTGGTATTTCTCCAGCTTCTTGTACTTCTGATGTTGCCGTCTCTTGGGATTGCTACATCTATCACTGCTGCCTTCTTCTGCTGTTTGTCCACCACTACTATGTCCACTGTACCACTAGTTTGTCAGCATGTATCTGGAAGTCCCACAGGATCTTAGCTTCGTCATTCATTCTGCCTGTGCTGTCTGTGTTTGGGTCCTTTCCCTGCTACCTGTACTTCACACTCATGACGGAGCACTTAGTTGTGGTAGTGTTTCAGTGGATTGAATTATATTATTAAGGTGTCTTTGATATTTCGTTCACCTTCATAACTTACAAGTAAATGCAGGTATAAAGCACCATAGAATCTGATCTGACACAGTATTCCATCAATATTCACAACACAATTATCATTATATAACATTAAACATGTGTTCCTATTTCATGTTTCCGTCTACAAATTATGATTTAATTTTAAGGAATCAAATCTGTTTACTACTTAATTCTGGTGTGACATGGGCTTACAGGTGCTTTTAATTTCCTCCTCACCCCTGCTGACCCCTGAGAGTTAACCAACCAACATTAATTGAATTGATATACGTTTTTAAAATGACAATTATTCATCTGCAAGGTACTGTTCATGATGTGCAAGCTAAAGAAGTCTGGGGCACTTAAATATGTATTTTTCAGCTTTTCCTGTTTGGTGATAACCTTTAGAGGCAGGAGTGACAGTAAGCTGCAGTTGTGTGTATATATATGAAGATTTAATTACTATAAATATCTAGACAGTTCAATTGCAGTAAATCCTATTGAGCAGACAGCATTTATTTGCCGTGCTTCGTGCATCCTCTTCTTGTATGAGTAGTGCTCTCCGTTTGACAAAATGTCAAATACAAAATTTAAGCTCGTAAAGTGTGAATGCGTCACATAGAAACAAGTACCTGTTTGCCTTTCTGTAAAGTGGTAAGGAAATAAAGGCACACAGGAGCTCTGAAATGTAACATTAAACAACACACTGCAGGATTAGACACCTGGCTTTACAGTGTATTTGATCATGAGTCAGTCAGCTGACACATTTAGCTTCAATTTGTACAGTGCATTGCCTGTCTGTACCTGCAGAGCAAGGCTTCACCATGCGACTACAACCCACTATTTCAGACCACATTATCTGCACACACTAAAAATCTATTTTATTGAAGTGTGCTTCGTTAAGAGTCTCAAAACCCCACAAGTGAAAGTAACCTGATCCGTGCATAACAGGATGTGCACACACATTTCTGTAAATAATACAAAAGTGTCACAAATCTTTCAGCATTTGTATGCTGAGGAAGCTTTTTGACAGCGAAAATGAACAGATTTGTGAAGCTGAAGTTAAAAATCTCTTTGTGATGTATGCATTTTCAAAGTGTTTTGCGTGTTTTCAAATTGCTTGGTATTTGTGCCTCACTTTGGTTACTCACAAACGAGTGTTCCAATTCACACACAAATAGTTGTAGTAGATCACGTAATGTAACATTGAGACTATTTTCACTCCATAGACGCTTTCTGTCCCTGCCACCATGGATGTAGAACTGGATGCCGGACCCAAAGATGTTGCCTATCCAGTCCAATGAGAATCGCTCGCATGGCGTATACACCATTCCGGGTTTACCTCAGTGAAACTGCGCAGTAGTGTTTCTCCTGGACCCGCCTGCGAGTTCCCTCTTGGCCCATATACTTTACGTTTTCATGACGTCACAGGTTTTTCAGTCTGTTTGGCTCAACATGTATTCATGTATGTATGTATGTACCTTGTTTCTCCGCCATCTTATATAAATGTGCCAGATGGGGTGAGAGGGTATTTATACCTCATGGATCCTCGCTCATGGCTCCTCAGAGATTCCTTCTCGCTCCTCAGAGCAGACACAGGGGCTTTCAAGATTGCAGACTGGAACGAGTTCTGGTTCAAGCGAGGATCGAGGAGTGAGGACATATCAAATAAGAGATTTGAAATGCACCCTGAGTTTGTGCTCAGGGGATTCAGACTGCAAAAACTGAGTGTGAGAACCCCTGTCGTTGGCTCAAATGTAGATACACAATTCCTCTTGCCTTGGCCTTGGGTTTGGGAGTTATACCATGGAGCTAAACTCCTTTATTTTATTATTTTCGTTTTTAAAGGGGCAAAAGAGTCGAGTGTCATTTGCAGGGAGCCTGCAGCTCCATCAACAAGATGATCAGTTTTGGAGGCACTAAAGTCAGCACAGGAGTCCTCTGTTATATTGAGATATGGCACTGAAGTAAATGCAGGTGGAATCACTTCCTTGAATTTAGCTACATCACTTTCAGATATACATCTAGTGTAGGAATGTTTGCCGAACAGCATGTAGTCCAGTAATAGGAATTCAAAAGTTATTAAATAATGGTCAGATAAAAAAGGATTCTGTGGAAAGACTATTAGATGTTCAATTTCAAAGGTGGAGAGTGTGGTTACAGCAGTGAGTGGGTTCATGTTCACTCTGACAGAAAACAATCAAATCTAATAATGAGAGAAATGCAGAACTTAGGCTGTCATTATCAACTTCCACATGAATATTAAAATCACCTACAATGACTTCTTTGTAATAGCCAGGGTGTAGGTGGTGGAGAAAAAGACCCAAGTGCAGACAGTACGGTGACAATGGACGAGTTTAATGAAACAAAAGGCACTTAGTGAGCGGTAAGGCGGGTACAACGGATGAGTCCAACAATCAGAAAACAGAAATGCACTCCAAAAACACAGATGAGTACATGGGAACAGAAGGAGAAACCACAGGAACCAAGCGACAAGAACATCCAAACATGAGACATCAGGAAACGCGGGCACGCAGCATTTCACAACAATGAACCGCCAGCACATACAGTTAGGTCCATACATACATAGGCCTCGGTGCACCATCACAATGGATTTGAAAGTCGACTTTCAGCTTTAATTGAAGGGGTTTAACAAAAATATCACATTAACCGTTTAGGAATTACAGCCATTTTTATAGAAAGTTCCCCATTTTCAGAGGCTCAGAAGTAATTGGACAAACAACATAATTATAAATATAAGTATGATTTTTAGCACTTGGTTGAAAGTCCTTTGCAGTCAGTGACTGCCTGAAGTGTGAAGTCTGGAACCCATGGACGTCACCAGACTCTCCTTTGAGATGCTTTGCCAGGCTTTTACTGCAGCCGCCTTCAGCTGCTGCTGGTTTCTGGGTCTTTCTGCCTTCAGACAAGACCAGGAAATAAGACCAACTAAGTACTCTCACCATCCCAGCGAATCCCTGAAATGATCCATTAAAGTTGAACTCAAGATGTTGAATATTGTGTGTATCTTGCTTTGATTTCTTACATTGTGATCTTGATCACGTAGGTCTTGTGACAGAATGTGTGTGTGATA
This sequence comes from Gadopsis marmoratus, assembly GCA_036023855.1. Taxonomy (NCBI): domain Eukaryota; kingdom Metazoa; phylum Chordata; class Actinopteri; order Centrarchiformes; family Percichthyidae; genus Gadopsis; species Gadopsis marmoratus. The sequence goes on along the minus strand of JAVQJF010126470.1, from coordinate 447 downwards.
AAAATAGCACGTCAAAGACGAAAGGGACAGGCCTCTGATGGACTCAGTCTGCCTCTAACTACTTCCTCTTTTATGTGTTTTTACATAGTTCAGCATAACCATGATGTTTAGTTTAATTAGAGTTAGATTACTGTTAGAGCGCTTTGGGAACCGTTGCTACAGTTGAAAGGCATTATACAAGTAAAAGTCCATTTACCATTTAGTTACTTTTATGATTGCTGTTATCATTTTTATGTATTATTATTATTATTCTGATACAATCTTGTGGAGCTGTAGGCTCCAGTTATATTCCTGAACTGCTTAGTAATATTACTTCTAGGATCTACAGTAGCAGGAGTTATTATAATATGTGTTCTCTTCTATAAAACCTGGGGGGGGGGGGGGGGCGGGAGCCAAAACCAGCTGACATTGGGCGCGCGGCGGGGGGGGACCAACACAGGACTGGTC
>JAVQJF010126463.1:0-35676 GCA_036023855.1 Gadopsis marmoratus | reverse complement strand
GCATGTGTGTACATGCAAAAGCACATCCACTCACAACATCCTGACAGGCAGCTTACACGTCTCAGCAAAACCCTTCAAAGGAAATTAATGAATAGTCTGGAGTGCACCACAGAGCTCTCACCACCTCCTATCCTTCTTTACAGCTTATACACTTCCTTTGTGTGTGACTGACACAATCTGTAGCCCGAGGCAAATAATGCTACACCATAGCCCATGGAGAATCAGAAGACCGTCCCCTCAGCTGAGCCGTCAGAAAGCCTGTCAATATGTTCAAAGGCTGACAAAACTATCTCATTCACAAATACTCTTAAAGCACATAGTGTACTGTAGGCAAGACTGCAGAGTGGCACTTCATGCTGAAACACTGCTGCCCCAAACTGATGTAATGATTAAAAAATATAATTTCAGTCTTAAACCCTTCTAATTATCTAATTTATTCCCTTTGCGCTCAAACCCTCATGCTACTGTAACACTGTCTCATGACACCTTAAATATGACACCAAAGAATACAAAACGAAGAAGAAACAAAACTGCCCTCCACACCCTTCGTGTTGGTCTGTGTACTCATTTCCTGTTCCGCATCATTCGTGTTATCTGTAAGCTAATTAGACGTGTTTGGCCCCATTTTCAGTTTGGAGGGAGGTTTTGTTACTTTTATTACTAAAAGTACTAAAATGAAGCACTAAAAGTAATAAGAAATACTTGTAATTATTACTCTTAAAATTACCCCAGAGCTGCTACTGATACTTCTATCCCATCCTGAGGCAATGATCCTCTAAATCTGTGCAACTCCATGACAAACTGTTTAATCCAAACTCACTTCCATCAGCATTGAGAGTAGCAAAGGTGATCCTCTTTTCTGCTGAGCCGGCGCTGTTGGTGACCTTCATCTGCAGTTCGTACCAGGTCGCCTCCTGCAAGTCGTACAGGATGTAGCTCTTGGTCAGCGATGTGCGCTGGGCTGTGGTCCAGGTGGCTGAGTCCACTGCCCGGTATTCCAGTATGAAGGAGGTGATTGGACAGCCGCCGTTGTTCCAGCCAACCAGGTTGAGTCTGGCCCTCGTGGAGTTGATGCTGGTGAAGAGTTCATGTTCTTTGGCAAACTGCGGTTCTGAGGGGGAGATGAAGAGAAAATGATCAGCGTTTCAGTTTAAGATCACACTTCGGCAAAAAGATTTCACAGCTGACTGACATAAAGAAAGTCAAATAAAACATAAATGCTAGTCAACCAACTCTACAGAAAATGAGTTACAGAGTTTCCTGAAATTTGCCACAATTTAGTGGCAGTGTTGCAGGAGTTTTGAGTTATGAGTTTTTAAGATCAATGAAAACAAAAATGTCTCACGTCATCAAATTTCAGTGGCTGAGGACAGAAAATATTCCCTTACCTTCTTTCATTCATTTGATTTGTTGTTATCACAGAACTGCATTTCAACTGAGACTCAAAATGTAGCAAACAAATTCAGCTTCCCAGTGTGGTACTCCCTACCTTTCCCATGAGTCTTAGCTTCAATGATCTCACTGATGCGCCCAGGTCCCACTGCATTCTGGGCTGTCAGGGTGAATTTGTACCAGGTGCCGCACTTCAGGTTCTCCAGACGATACGAACGTTCACTGGGGCTGATGGGAAAACTGCCCCACTGCTCACTGTTGTCCTCTGAGTACTGCAGGATGTAACCTGGGGAGGCAAGTGGTGAGAGCATAGGAGAAGGGAAAATTAAAAGAAAGAGGATTTATTTATTTATTTAGAGGAATAGTAATTACACAGAAAACCTTTAATTCCTATGATACAATCACTTTGATGTAAATATTTCCACAAGTCTATTATTACCTATAGCAATCTCTACATCACAGCACCTAACATGTGAGTGCACTTTTTAATTATTAGTGGACGTAAGACAACATTTCATTCGAAGACTGAAGCGACAAGACTTAAAATCTACAGCCACACTTGTAATTCACCAGGATATAGAATTGTTGGCTGGATGAAACAACTTTGTTTTGCGAGTTCATTGGTACTTCAGTCGAACATGTTCATCCTCTACACACGGGCCATTTGAGATCTCAGATACAGCTCATCAGATTCAGCTCTACATTGTCAGTCTTGACATAGCTCAGCTAATGCCGTGTTACTACTGTATCACATGATGGTTACTGTATTTACCAACATCCGGCTTGTCAATGCTGTTCTGAACAAAATCCAAGTGGCAATAATGAGTGTAAATGTGTTTTTCTAATTTATATATAATATACTATATAATATTGACAGAGCCTGCCTGTCACACAACTGTGGCTGAACATTAGTCATTTTTTTACAGCAGCTAACAGGAATACAGTCATTGGTTTTAGTAAAAGTAAGTAAATAAGAGTTTAACATGTGGAAAGTGTTTGACCAGTTGGTGGCACAAAATTAAAAGACAGAGATCGTTAACATCATTAAGATTCATCCTCTGGGCACCGTGGGTGTCTGTACCAAATTATATGGCAATATATATATGGAAAATCCATCCAATTATTCAGTTATAGTTATCTGGACAAAAGTGTAGGGGTGATAGTCTGACAACAGGCCAACCGACCAGCATCGCCTTCCCTGGAGAACGCTGCAAGCCTGGCTAAAAATAGACAACGGTAAGCTTAGGTGTGTGTGTTTTGCTGATGGATGACGCTGTGAGCAGGGCAGCACAACAAATATCACAGAGAAGGTATTATGGACAGCATTTGTAGTGACTACAAATCTACAGACAGCAGCCCCATAATTAGTAGCAATGATAAATCGCCACAAATGGTCTCACTGTGATTGCGCTTTCTTTAAGATGGAGCGCTTTAATCTTTTACTCAAACAGACCTAATCTTCCCTGCTGCTTTTTAATCTATCTTTTAGGACTCGCGTATTCAGCCCGACCACCAGGTAATGAGAAACAGGAGCAAAAACAGGGATATAAGACCAGAGTAAGAGGACCGGAGAAGACCGGAGGTGACATTGGTTACAACAGGGTAACTGAAGGGAGGTCGTTCTTTTTTATAGAAAGGATATTATATGTAGCTGAAGCATATTTGTGTGTATACACAACATTAAGTTGTCACTAAACTCACCTCTGATGGAGCTCCCTCCGTTGTCTCCAGGTATCCACGACAACGTGATTGATGTGGTGGTAGTCTTGGTAACTGTGAGGCGTGGCTGGTCAGGAGGGACTGAGGACAAACAAAAATTCACTGCACAGTTAGTATTTGTTTTAGACCTCCTCATGTCTCCTTGTGAAGATTCAGTGACGAATCTGTAACAGCAGTGTGGCGACTCCTGTTGGACCACACTCCCGGGTCAAGGTGGAATGACCATTTGTTGAGGACAATGTCTTATTTTTTTCTTTTTACGTGAGCTTTTGGAAGCTATATGAAAGGTACGTAGCGGAAACCTGTTTGCACTTAGAGATGTAGTAGGCTGTTATCATATGGTCGTCATATGTTGTTATATGCTGTTGTCATATGACCTAGAATCTGTTCCAGTACCAAGTCCATTTACACCTTAACTTCTGTCATGTGTTCACAGTGATAAAGAATGTTGTCACCCAGTGCAACATTATGGCTCTTTTAGGTGTTGCTTGCCTTGGACTTGCAGGTTGAGTGTGATCTCATCTGAACCCCAGTTGTTGCTGGCCACACAGCTGTAGTTCCCAGAATCCTCTGCTTTCACCGTGCGGATGATGAAGCTGCCGTTGCCATGGACACTACGACGACCATCCACCAGGACAGGTGTGGGAGTTCCATTAGTGCTGGAGAAACAATGGTACAATTATGTTGTCACGATGCGCACGACAGATTGATATTCTGTCTGTACTGAGCGTGACGTACTTTCCCTTGAGCCACTTGATGGTAGGAGGAGGGTCTCCAACAGCCTTGCATGGTAAAACAATATCTTTCATCCATGGAGTGGTCACTGTCCCATTGAAGGTCAGAATCCTGGCTGGAGCTAAAAACAACAGAAACACACAACTTTGTTGGTGGTCTAAATGGATGACGCTTTCAGCAACTGTCAGGAAAATAAGACACAGGTTTACAATGTTCGCTTCGTGCGATTCAGCATTGATGTTTAATGCATATCTGTTATCAGTTATCATTGCCAAACAGGTGACCTTGCTACGGTAGCACGTTCACACTAGAATCATGTATTTATACATTAATGATAAAGATTCACACAGATATGAAGAACACACTTTAGGTATGTTACTGTTAACATGACTGTATTTCGCACACATGCAAACATATAAAGCAATGACATTTTAATACGATTCACCTATGAAAATGCTCTCTGCTTATTATTAATTACACTTTGGATGACAATAGCTGTATGAATCAATGTCAAAGGTTGGTGAGGGACGTGTACCTTTGGCCAGAGGCTCCACTGTGATCTTCTCACTGTTGTTGCCATGACCAGCAGCCGTCACAGCCACCACCCAGATGCTGTATTGTCTGTTTCGAGCCAGATTGGGGATCCTGTAGAAATACGCATCCGGAGATGCCTCAAACTCACTCATCACCTGTAAAACAGAGACAGGGGAAAGATTAATGCATTATTGGGTAGTAGCGGCATCCAGAGAGCATTCAGATGGCTTGATTCAAAGCTTCACAGAGCAGCACGGGTGTACCAGGAGGTATCGTGTCATTCTACCATGTTTTAATGTTTGAGTTACTCAAGACCACAGTCCTTGGATTGGCTGTGACAAGCTGGTAGGGTGGGAGGTGGGATTTAAAAAAAAACACCAAACATCACTGAAAATCTTTTGGTATACAAATGCTATTACCATCGGATGCAGGTTAGAGCAGAAGACAATGTATTTCCTGATGATGCCGTTGAGTTTGAGCGGCGGCAGCCAGGAGACAAACACCACAGAGCTACTGGAGGCTGCAGCCTTAACCCCTGCTGGAGGACCAGGAACTGGGGAAGAAGAAAGCAGTGCAGGGTTCAGAGTTGCCAAGATAAAATACAGTGCATGATGTATACACGGGGAGGAACTTGACTAAGTGTTGGGTTAAATGAAAATGATAACAGTAAAAGCAAATGCTAGTTAGAAATAAGTGCTTTGATAGATGTATTTTTTCTGTTTTGTAGGATTTACAGTAGGCTGAGCCTACATTTGAGTGTGTTGTTTCTGTTACATCTGGGAATGAATCATACCATCCTCTTTGGTGCGAACGTAGATCTGTTCACTGCGGACACCGTCTCCAGCGTTGGTGAAGGCTAAGACCTGGATGCTGTAGTTGGTGTACTTCTCCAAACCGTCCAGCTCCAGAGACGGCTGACTGGTGGTCACGTTCCTGATTTCTCCCAATTCTGACACAGGAGAGGAGATACGATAATAAACACGCTACAGTGGTATGGTGTGATTATTATGAATACTAACACCAACAACAAATAATTCAGCAGTGAAAAGTTATCAAAATGTTGGTTACCTGTGATGAATGCAAATGTTTGTTCTCAGTCTACTGGGAGAATCAACTGACAATGTTCTGAATATACAGTATAGATCAAGTATGGGAAGCACTCCTCTGCATAATGAAGTGTTTTGACCAAACAGACATTAAAGTGTTTTACTTTTAGTTTTTTTTGCTCTGACTCTTCTCTTCTCTCCTCTACTCCCTCATGTCCTGTCACTCAGAGCTGGAGCAATGAGCCTCACTGAGTTATTGCATTGTGAATTATTGATGGAGACTAGCCAGACTGCAGGTTGGATCACTGCTATATAGCAGGGAATAATGCATTAAAGGGAAAAACACAGGAACCACAGTATATTCCCTCTGAGCAATGCAGCCTTTGTATTGCCACTGTATTAGCATTAGAAAATATTAGCATTAGAAAAACAATCATCTCATACTGCAATGTGGCACATTTGAAAATCAGGAAAAATCCCATCTGAGGTCGACTGCTGCTGGTCATTTAACAGGAAATAACTGTTTACATCTCAAGATTTTGCAAAACATTATATTATGAAGAAAGATAACACACAAGACAACTTGAATAATTCAAGTTATACCACCTATGAAACTCACTACAGCATATTACAGACTGCCAATACCACAGCTTCCCCTGGTGGATGAACCATGGCAACAAGCAACAGCAATGGGAAACAAACCCGGCATCAGTGACAAATCAGTATTGACTTAAATGTCAAGTAAACTGCACTGCTCTATAAATGAAATCAATGTTTAGGCGTGTTGACGTTAATACCTCCATCAGGCAGGTTGGCCCAGTAGATGACTCTGTATCCCTGCAGGTTTCCATTGAGAGCCTCTCTGGGCAGAGGCATCCAGGAGAGCGAGATGACCTCTGGGGACTTTGCAACAGCCAGGACGTTTTCAGGAGGCCGAGACGGTACTACCGGAGACACAAGCGGAGAGAACGTGTTGGAGTGGAGGCTTAATGGAGTGGTGACACCAGCGACTGTCTGGGCAAGTACTCTCACGTAGGCAATTCACTGAGTACCACAAATTAGTTTAAAAAATAACTTCTAACACCAAATACTACATCTGGAACATCTGTTTAGATAAATTAATCCTTTTTGTACCACGGCTAATAATGAAACAGCAGTCACATCCTCATTTTCGTTTTGAGAGAGCCAAATCTTATGATGACCTGAGAGGACTTCTAAACTTGTTAAATGTTTTAGTTGCATAACATTTCATAATTTCATATGACATCTGCATCCTCAAACTCACTAGTGATTATTCTGAGTGAAAAGATCTTAAAAAAAATAGATATGTTAACGTTATCAAATGCAAAAGATTATTACAGTCTCTACATCACATACTAACAATGTTCAGCACATTAGAAATGTTTGGTATTTTTGTGAAGCAGTTCAATTTTGATGAAGGAATAATAATTAAAAAAAAATCCTACCCAACCAATTTATTAATTATTGTGAGTAGGGTATTATGACAAAAAACTGTGGCATCAAAAAGAGGAAGGGACTCTTTATATTTTGTATTATGTCCTCTTTAATCACATACTTTGGCAGAATAGTACTGAACATCAAGCGTTTGATTGCCTGTAATTCATCAAATGTCCAGTAGAGGGAGTCATTTCACAACAATTTGTTAGAGCTATATTAAAAGCCATTGCATCTAACTGGATACTGTAGAAGGGATGTGGGGTAAAATTTGATTTAAAACTCAGTCATTCAGTTTAAAATAACAGCAAGTAGTCCACAAACTAAAAATATACAGTTATACTAACTATAGCAATATCTTCATAAACTATATACAAGGTCCCCAGCATGGACAAATGAACATATACAGGAACACATACACTGATCAGCCATAACGTTATGACCACTGGTGAAGTGAAGAACACTGATTATCTGGTTACCATGGCACCTGTCAGTGGGGGGGATATATTAGGCAGCAAGTGAACATTTTGTCCTCCAAGTTGATGTGTTGAAGCAGGAAGAATGGGCAAGTGGAGGGATGTGAGCAACTTTGACCAGGGTCAAACTGTGATGGCTAGACGACTGGATCAGAGTATCTCCAACACTGCAGGTCTTGTTGGGTGTTCCTGGTCTGCAGTGGTCAGTACCTACCAAAAGTGGTCCAAGGAAGGAAAACTGGTGAACCGGCAACAGGGTCATGGATGGCCAAGGCTCACTGATGCATGTGGGGAGCGAAGGCTTGCCCATGTGGTCCGATCCAACAGAAGAGCTTCTGTAGCTCAAACTGCTGAAATGCTGGTTTTGATAGAAAGGTGTCAGAACGCACAGTGTGTATGTACACACGTACAATAGGCAGGTGAGCATAAGAACTGGACCACAGAGCAATGGAAGAAGGTGGCCAGGTCTGATGAATCAGTTTCTTTTACATCATGTGGATGGTCGGGTGTGTGTGTGTGTGTTGCTTACCTGGGGAAGACATGGCATCAGGATGCACTGTGGGGAGAAGGCAAGCCGGTGGGGGCAGTGTGATGCTTTGGGCAATATTCTGCTGGGAAACCTTGGGTCCTGCCATCCATGTACTTTGACACGTACCATCTACCTAAACATTGTTGCAGACCAAGTACACCCCTTCAAGGAAACGGTATTCCCTAATGGCTGTGGCCTCTTTCAACAGGATAATGTGCCCTGCCTCACTGCAAAAATGGTTCAGGAATGGATTAAGGAACACAACAACGAGTCCAAGGTGTTGACTTGGCCTCCAAATTCCCCAGATGTCAATCTAATCGAGCATCTGTGGGGTGTGCTGGACAAACAAGTCTGATCCATGGAGGCCCCACCTTGCAACTTACAGGACTTAAAGGATCTGCTGCTAACATCTTGGTGCCAGATACCACAGCACACCTTCAGAGGTCTAGTGGAGTCCAGGCCTTGATGGGTCAGAGCTGCTTTGGCGGCAAAAGGGAGACCTGCACAATATTAGGCAGGTGGTCATAATGTTATGGCTGATTGGTGAACATAACACATCAGATCCCCCCACACCCCCTCCTTACCATCCTCCAGGGTTTTGGTGACCACCTGCTGAGAGGATGGCCCGGTGCCTGCCCTGTTAGCAGCCTGCACCACCACGCTGTACTGAGTGAACTTCTTCAGGTTGTCCAGCGTGATGCTCTCTGTGGTGTCTCCGGTGGTATCCACGCTGATGATGGTGAACTGATGGCTCCCACCAGGGCTGTACTCCCTGTAGCCCACCTGGTAGCCGCGGATCACACCGTTCTGCAGGTGCTTCTGAGGAGGCTGCGAGACGAGGATCAGGAGACAAAACGGTTAGAAGACCATCACTCATAAGCTGTGGTAACTTTTACTAAACCTACTTAGACATGAAAGGCAAACAGAAACAGAAACAACATGTTTATGTAAGGTTATGCAGCTTGACATTATGTGTTACATGTGAAATATAATTACTTATCTTCTGTCAATGTCATATATTTTACATCAACTACCACAGGTTACAAAACAAGCCCTAACTTATAGTTATAGTTATTGTTGCTCCCTCTAATGCCATTAACTATAAACAGTATTTTCAGCTACTTTAACAACGTTTATTTATTAAATTTTTCAGATCCCTATTAGCATTCACACAGTGGAAGTCTTTTTGGGGCCCAAATAATATAAAGAAATTAAAATAAACAGTAATATCTGATGTAATTTGTAGCTACTGAGCCAGAATATAGGTTAACAGTCTATTTACACATTCATATATTATGGAGAAAAAAAAGAAATGTCTTTGTGTCTCTCTAACCCCTTAATGTTTAATTCATAATGACTGATGACATGTATATTACAGAACAGTGTACATGCTGGTATAGTTTCAATGCCGCAGCTCATAAAAAATGACATAAAGTTTGGAATTTACCTTCCAGGAAACTTTGATGCTCTGTGGGGAGGTGGGCTCCAGAAGGACATCCTGTGGTGGACCATCAGGAGCTGTAAATAAAGCACATCATTCAAAATGACTTCATGCTGGTGTTTATTAAGAGATGAGGCGCCATTGAGAGAACCATTACCTTTTCATCCCATTCAATTTCACTAGATGGTGCTGTTGAGTTAAGAATGTGCTTTCCTTCATGCTCTTCCTCATCCTCAAGTGCCTTGCAGTTTCCACCTCAACTTAATAGTAATTTAAACTTGTAACATCACCAACTTTAACCTTTAAAACCACATGATAAATTGATACATGGTTTTATTTAATTTGAAGTCTATGACTTTATTTTAGCAATCAATTCAATAAAATGGAGCGTTTTAATGTGCTGGTGTGCCTGTGGGGGGATCATTATAGGCAATAGAAGATAAGTGAACACTGATAGAGCCAACTAAAAGCAACAGTGAACTGATCTGTTTCCCCAGATATAAAAGATGATGGCCTCCATTTAAAACAACCATAAAATAATTAAGTGCACGATGACTGAACAGGTTTGACGGCCAGGAGTAAATGGACACTATAGCTGAGGAGTTTATTTCCAAACCGGTGTTCGAACAGAGAGTCAGTTCTCTAGAGAGCAGACTAATGTATAGTATTAAAACAAATCATTATAAACAGTGTAAAAGTAATAATAGCCAAATAACAGAACATAAAATAAAATAAACTTTATTCCTGCTGCACCCTAGTTGGACTTCTTACTCCCTCTCTGTTTGTAGTGTTAAGATCCTTTTCGGTAATAATGCTATTTTTTTGCAGCTAATTTTACTATGAGCTTTATACTCTGATGAGATAAAGCAGTGACAGTGTTTCCATAGGACTTGGTGTGATACTCATGAGGAGTTCACTAACCTGCTTCATCAGTAGTGATGGTGAGCTCATTACTGGGGTTGCTGTTGCCAATGATGTTCTTGGCGACCATGCGGATGTTGTAAGTGGAGGAAGGGTGGAGGTCAATAATAGTGGCCTGGTTGAGCTGCGGTGACACATCTTTGGTTACCTGGGCTGATAGCCATGACGCTAGAAGAAACAGAGGTGGCGAATAGACTGTTACAAATGGAAAGTAATATTTCTCATTTCAGATTTCCGCCATGTTTCAGTGGTTACAGACAATTTACACATTTCTAAATTCGCATGATGGTTACATGGTAGGTTATTTTTTGAACTTGCACCTACCTGATTTGTTCTTGCACTCAATATCATATCCTGTGATGGGGCTGTTGCCATCAAAGCCCATTGTCCAGCGGAGAGCTATGGTCCGATCTTTAACCTCCCGGATCTCCACCTCTGGAGGGTCGGGTGGTTCTGAGGAAAAGTATGAACACAACAGAGTGTGTGAAATAGAACAGGGTGGCAGGAAGACCAGACAGATGTATCGGTTTTACTCAGTAGGTGATTTCCCCAGTGAGATATTATGGAAAGGACTGCAAAGACAAGGAGTCAAATTGTGCAGCAATTAAATTAATAAATAAATGAATTTAGTAACATATGACAGAAAACGTTACTAATTTTGTCTTCACCAAAACAGTCCCACTGAAAAAGCGCTTATCGTGAGCTGAGTGTGAGACAAGGGCGAGCTTACCTTGCACCGTTAGCTGTATGATGCCTCGGTCCTCACCAAAGGAGTTGATGGCATGACAGGAGAAGAAACCCGAGTCCTCACGAACAGTAGGCATAATCTACAGAGAGACACACACCATATGCAGGCCATGACATCATGTAAGTGTTTTTCCAAAAAGAAGGATGGGCATTGTACTCAGCTGCGATATTCTTATTCTTTACTAGAGGAGAGGGCAACCCCTCCTCATACTAACTCATGTGGGACACTTAACTACTAAATCATCTCATATTCCTTGTGACTTTACACGACTGCATTACACATGTACTTGTTCATACTGTGTTTTAATAACCATTAAATGAATCTGAAATGGAGCTCTTTAATATTTTATACTCTACTTGAAGATTATAAGATTATGTGAGCCACATTTTTTTCTTGTTGCCATAATGTCCTTATTCTTTCTCCCTCTCTGCTTTCCATCGGTTTGAATAGATAAAAACATATATCTGTCAATAATTCATAATTGTGTGTTTGAGACAGTGAAGCTGAGTGCTCACCACCAGCGTAGAGATGACTTCGTCGGCCACCTCTTTGACGGTGACAACGTATCGGCTGGTCTCCGGGTTGATGATGCGTTCTTCTTTTTCCCAGCGCACCATGATGGGCTTCTCCCCGTGAGCGATGCAGCTCATCTTCTTCTCCTCGCCCTGCGTAGCCAGAGTGGTGTTGGGGTAGGAGGTGATCATGGCTGGGACTGGATGGAGGGCACGGAGGTTTAAGGGAAGAGTGAAGGAAGAGCAAGAACAGAGAGAACAGAGGGAAATGGAAAAAGAAACAACAGGACGTATAAGTTAAAACATTTAGTTCTTTTGCTGTTGAAAATGTTGAGAGAGTAAAACCAGACATCGCCTCCCTTTTTTTAACAGTCTATCTACTCCTCCTTCCACCAAGCACCACTTTGGAAATGATTGCTTTCACAGTGCCATGTGTTAATGCTCTTATTCGAAAATACATGAAATCACAATATATTTTGAAATCCACAGCACATATGCATTCTCTAACTGTGTTTCTTGTCTTATACTGAGAAAACTCCTTTTCTCTTTTCCTCTGACAATTATGACAACCATTTAAACTCTCCAGGGACCATCATGAACTGATGTTCGAGTCTACCTGTCTCCCACAATACTTAGAGACTGAAACGGAGCCCTTCAGGTAAGCCTGTGCCTGCTTTGATAATGACAGCGAACGGTAACGTGCTGCTTTCTGAGGATGAGGCTCAGGAACAGAGAAGAAAGTGGTGACTCCTGACTGAACTCCCATCGGTCTGAGCGTGGAGCCGGTCTGGCTCTACGCTGTAACCGCACACCAGGCTCATTAGCAACACATCTAGCCCGCGTGTGTATGTGAATGAGAATGAGTATCTGTTATAAATGTCTCTCACCCGGACTACTCACACTCTGTACTCACACTCACACGATTCTCATACTCACACTTTCTTTCATTCTGTCTTTTTCTTTCTACTGAGTCTTTCAGGTGATAGTCATACCATAATGAAGTGTGAAGCTCGTGAATTGGAATGCACCATATTAACTTCTGCAGTCTGAGCAGAACGATGTGGACATTATCTTATTATCATAAATGTTACATACACTTGCATATTATCAAAGGGTATATGCCAAACATGTTAGCAAACAGATTTTAAATTCACATAATTGTTGAAACTTATTTACACATCCAGCGGTTGTGGAGAAACATTATCATTCATTTGGAGACCTGTTTGCGCCCACCTGATAAATGTGTACCCGACGTTCACTCTACTTTTAGATCTTGATTTCCACCATTTCATGCCCAATTCCACCAATTTCATTATTGGTACCTCCTTTTACATTACATATAGCCATTGTTAATATAAAAATCCTGATTAGAGCAGCTTTAAACAATTTAAACCATTGTCTGTTGATTTATTAATCAATTAATTTTTATTTACATTAGACAGACCAGTGTTTTGTGGCATATGTTTATTAAAAGGTCTCCTGTATATGGAAACATGTGCTATGGTGAATGCTGTGCCACTGGAAAGGACAGCAGTGGCAGCTGCATGAGGCAGACACTTGTGTAGTAGGGGTTGGTGGCCTTCTCTTCCAAGAAAAGATGCAATATGTGTGTTTGAGTCGGTGTGTGAATGTCTGTGCATTCCTGAATAATGTGTCGCTGTGCATGGGTATGAGTGTTACACTCTGCGTGCATATGTATGAATGTGTGTGCATGAGAGTGGCTGTGTCTGGGGGAGCTAAGTGGGCGAGCACAGAGAGCAGAAAAGACTTGTGCTCATGACACATCTCAGCCACACTACACGATGGAGGAGAGAGCGAGAGCATGTACCCCTGCAGCGCTAACTATGATCCCTCTCCCTCGCTCTCTCACTCCATCTCCCTCCTCAGGCTCCCACCAGGACAGCGATGATTTAATGATGAGAGAGACCACTTTGATTATTCATACGCAGCAGACAGGTCCGCTGGCATCGCGCATCCGAACATATACAGACGTGCACGATCAACGACAGACGCACGCCCATGCACACAAACAAAGACAAATACAGAGATACTGGCCTTGCACGCTTGTACAGTATGCCAAGTGTAGACGCACTGACAAAGATAAAAATAAATCATAGGGATGTACATGCACAAACAAATGCAAACCAAAACAGAAGCAATGACACACACAAACAACAGAAAACACTAGAAATACACACATGCCTCCCCACACATACAGTATTCCCCTGGGTCAAACACTGTTCGTAGATAACTTTGTAATCATTTGTTTTGGCCTCGCAGGAGCCAGGGCCAGTTTGCTCGTGCCAGGAAGGTTAGACAATCACAAGTCAATCAAAGTACTTGAATTTATAATGAATCATTTATTATACTGTACTTGAGTGGATGGTGTGAATGGTTTGTTTGAATTACCCTGGTGTGTTTAACCCATTCACCCATTCTGCAGCACAGCCACTCTGAAAAATGCTACAAATTGTTTCTTGCTCTATTGTTATTTACTTTTTCCATGGAGCATATATAAATGTATCTACATTGCATGTGTACACATTTCTATTAAAGCCTGACCCATTCTGAATTTGTTTCAGTTTAATCAAGACTAAGAGGCTACTCAAGCAGCTCTGTGAGACTGTACTTAGACACAGCGGTGCTTTGGGCTAAATGCTAATGTCAACTTGCTAACACGCACACAATGACAATGCTGACATGCAGATGTTTAGCAGGTATAATATTAACCATGTTCACCGTCTCACTTGCACACGCCAGCAAAATAACTAGGTGCTGCTAGGGGAAAACTTTTAAATTACCTCAAACTTGTCTTTGAAATGTCTATTGGCCATGCTGATGTATCACTCTGTCTCTAATTTGCATACTGTAAATTCAAATAAAGAGAGTTAACAAGCACACACACACACACGCACAAACACAAATCCCACATACAGTAACCCCCCACACAAACAAATAAACACAGACTCCTTCAACATGTTTCCCTGTCTTTTTTTCTCGCAATACATTTCCTTCTTTGATGCAGCCAACAAAAATCAAAAGTGGGTGCTACTTGTGTGTGTGTTTCTGTGCACACGCGAGGCCCGTGTGCTTGTGTGTGCACACGTGCAACCCTCAACCCCCACCCTCCCCCGACATGATGGAATGTGTCAGACTTGGGAATGCCAACGTTTAAACCTCATCTCTTATTCACTCGCAGCCCCTCCCTCTCCCTCGCTCCCCACACCATCATCCCCTTTCCCACTGCCCCCACGCAGGAAATCGCTGATTTATTTTGCATAGCAACTATGAATTTTAAGTGAGTCCTATTAAAAGAGTCTTCTCAGCTCCTTCTCTAAATGTTATTGCTCCTTAACAGGGGCTTTTTTCTCCATCTAAATCTGAGGCCTTGGCTGTGCAAGTTAACATCGACGACGCTCCTGTTTGCTCAACCAAAGAGCTTGAGAAAGGGCACACAATGACAGCAGGCAAGGCTGTGTGTGTGAGTGTGTCTGCACATGCTTCTTATGAAATCATGTGCGTATTAGAATATTTGTCATTTATGTTTGTCTGTGTAAGTGTGTGCACATAATGTTCCTGTATATGAATATGGACATATGAATATGTCTGTGTGCATTTATAGATGTTCGGATCTGCCTGTGACCTTGTATATATATGTGTGTGTGTGAATGAAACATGCTAAATGATCGTGTGTTCAAGATCGCTACCATGGGCTGTAGACTGCTGTATATAAAATGTCGTACACCCTTCACTGATCTTGATTGTGCTTCAGTTGTCCATGGCTACTCACTCGTTTTCTCCTCATCTCATCTCTATGCATCTACCGGAGTTAAAGAATAAGTTTAGCCCTGGGCTAATAATTGCTCGGTTGATGTATATTTTTTAATATCCAGCGATATTACAGGGGCCTGGGAATAAAACACGGGCGGGTAGAGGAGAAAGTGTGAGTGGTAAGAAGGGGTACAAGGGAGAAAAAGAAAGCTAGGGGGGGATGAGAGGGAGATAAAGGGGGAGAACAAAGACAAAAAGGTGCAGACAGGAGGAGAGGGAGGTATAGAGGGATAAGAAGGGGGAAGAAAGGTAGAGAGATGGATCTTTTCTGATCCTTTGACCACATTGTCAGGTTCCCCTCATCATGTCTGACTTTCTGTCGCTGAGCAGGGTGGAGGAGACATATGGGTTACATATAACCGCGCAACAGCTTCTGTATGGAAACTGGCACTTCTTAACTCCAAGTTACCAAGTCACCTTGCTTGTGACCCTGTCTCAGCAGCTGTAAAAGGGCTTTAATTTGCACTTGATTGTTATACACTGCACATGATATGATGCTAAAAAATTTAGGCTAAAGCTGCATGCAGGCTAGTCAGCCCGGCATGCTAACCTTTGCAGCTTATGTTAGGGCAGATAAAAATGCTGTTTAATCCATTCCTTACACTTTTGCTCTTTTGTTTTTGTTTTTCGAGAGGGTAAATAAAAAAGACACAATGCTACAAACTCTTTCAATAGTGAGTATCTCTCTTATTACAGCCCCACATACAGGGACGTCGTACAGGACGTAAACCTGGATGATTCATGGGGCCCCAGCTTGGTAGGGGCCTATAAATGTTTACTAGTTTACTAGTACTACTAGTTTACTGGACAAAACAGTGTGTCACATGACTATGTTGTCATGTGCTTAAATGCCCTGTGACGCGGTCTCGCCCCCTTATATGAGGGCTCTTGTGATTATTATTTTAATTTCTATATTAGGGGCTGGGTAGGTAGGTTTTCTTTCAAATTCTGGCAACGCCCCTGCCCACATACAACATGCGGAGAAATCCAAAGCTTCAAATCCAGAAATCCAAAACCGGTTGCTAAGCTATGATTTCCTGCTTTTACTTGTCATGTATGATAGTAAATTGAATATGTTTGAATTTTGGACTCTTGGTCAGACAAAACAAGTCATTTGAAGATGTCACCTTGGGTATTTTCTCACTATTTCTTGACATTTCATGGACAACGGTTAATGGATTGATCAAGAAAATAATTGTCAGACTCATCGATAATCATTAGTTTCAGGGCTGATGAGTTATGCTTGAATCCTGCTTGAATTCACAACATGGAGATAAAAATAAAGCTAAGCTAATTAGATTCATGAACACCATATTGTTTACTATATATTTTTGGATTCAGTTGCTTTGTAACATTTCATACATTAAAAAGCACCTGCAAGGGTTTTGTTATTATACAAGCAGAACAATTCTCTTTTGTCACTTTACAGGATTCACTATGTTGACATTGTGATTTAAAAAGAGGACTAACACCAAAACATGCACAACATGCACAGACACACAGAGGAGCAGCACAGATTAATGTACACAGTAAAGAATTAAATATATGATGGAGTAATCTAATATCCATCTGGGATTAAAACCATGTTGTTAGCAGAGTGATTGAATGAAGCTAAAAAATTATCTGTAAATGGTAAATAAATGTAATGAATGGGGGATTTAGATGCTTGAAGGACACACAGCTGACAGCAAATGAACAAGGGTATGAAACAAAACAAATAATATGTTATTTATCTTTTTAATCTTTCTCTCATTGCTGGAAATGTAAGAAACAAAGAGAGCCAGAGAGTGCAAATAAAGCAGCGAGACATGCCGACTGCTCTTCCCTTGAGCCCCTTCGTCGGGTTCTAATTGAAGTATTGACAGATTGAAATGAGGCTGAAATGCACTCAAGAGTTTCAGCATCTCACAATGCACACACACACAGACAAGCACATGCTGCATGCAAGCAGAATGTACACAATGCACCATGGATACACAAATAAAAACAGACATGACTGCAAACACGTGTGCAAGATGTAAAATACACCTACAGTATGTATGGTTGATAAAACTGGAAAGAAAGGTGTAAATGTACGCAAATGCACACACAAACAGAGAAACGAACATGATGGTGTTGGTGAATACGAGCACAGTAATGGTCTCCCTTTTTCAAACCTCTCATGCGAGTAAGTACACTTTTACAGAAAGCATCTTAGTGTACGAGTACAGTTTGGGGTTTAAAGGGCATGAAATGCGATCTGTTGATAAGTGACAAACATGAGGCTGAGGCGGCATGTAATGACTGAGCAGCCAATGGCAGCAGAGGAAGGACAACACAGAGTATTATCACAGGACAAAAGAACTTACAGCTGTTTCCTGTAATGTGAATTATTCTAGCTGTGAAGATGACACGTCAATGCTAACTGAATCATAAATGACTTAGAGGTTTTACATGACAGTGCAAGAGAAACCTAATTCAGGAGTAAATGGAAAGAGTGCAAAAAAACCCAACTTGACTTGTACTCACATGTGTTTAATCCATATTCATTGTTAAAAATGGTGACATATTCTGGTGATGTCATGAAGGCATTGCTTACCGCAAATTTTCAAAAAATGATCTCATAATTACCTGCAGGTGTTCTTCAAATAACCACAATTATATGCAACTAAGGATCAGTAAAATAAACATGGAAATAATTCTGCATAGCAGTGGACCTGAATGAGATCACTTTTTGTGGGTAAATTTAGGTGATGAGAATTCTGGTAGAAATATTGCAAGAACTAGACAACATTACAAGCTGTTGACAATGCTGCCAGGATTGGTTGAATCTGTTAATTAATTGCATTAATTATCGCAGTGTGTATATAGCACATTATGGAACAATTAACTGCCAATTAACTAGTTGATTGAATAACATTTACTATTCTACTTTGCCTACTGTGCACACAATCATGATTAACTTTTTTAAAATTTGAATGAAAAAGGACAAGCCCATAATTTATGAACTAGACGTGTAATGATGTAAATGCATCTTAATTGGAAGAACATGTCTTTGATATAAATAATAAAAGCTGTATATAATGTTACCATGGTACATGTTAATGAAACTACTAGTTGTGAGAAGTGAGCTTACATTATTTAGCGCTAAAGTTGTCAAAATTCCCTTTGATGGAGCCGAGTACAGCATCGAACTGAAGCCTTGAGCAACCGCAGTGTGTTCGGTGGGTCAACCCTCGCTCTTTCTCTCTCTCTGTCAATCTCTCTCTCTCGCTCTCTCCTCTACTATGATAGATGATACAATTGGCTATTAAGATCAGTGAAACTGAAACTATGCATCCAATCACAGTTTACTTCTAACACATACTCATCTCTCACATCACTACAAGATGCACACCAACAAAACTATATATACATAAACCACTGCCCTTTCCAGAATGTCCTATATAGGTATTTTGTTGTTCATCTTCTCCAAACACACACACACATAAGTCGGCAGAGGGGTCTCAGCAGGGTGGTGCAGTGTGATTGGTGTCAAGGCAGTGGAGCAGCATAAAGTAGGCCACAACACCAGGCTTTATAGGGCTCATAAACTTCTGCATGACACGTGCATTGCTACTGCTGTCCCCCTTCCAACACCTAGCTATCTCAGTGTTTTGAGTGACCAGTGTCACCAAACTAAACACTCTAATACCCCTTTGCTGACAGCATGATGACCTCAAGGGACCAAAAGACCTCCAGGATCAAAAACAAAAAAGGTCAGGGAGGAGAGAAAAGGGGGAAGGTCTGCGTTGTAGTTTGCAATAACACTACTGATTGGATTACTGATCTATATCATCTCACTCTAACCCGTTTATGGTGAGTCTTCTCTTTCACTCTGAAGGACTCATATTGGTATAATGGAGTCCAGTAGATACAGTACAAGCATATCATGAACAAACGCAGTTCCAATCTATTAGATGGATATTTCCGTTATATGAGCTAAAACACCCTGTAAGACACAAGGCCGTGCTTGCTTGTAGTTTTCTTTAGTTAAAATACATTTTAAAAATGCCTTAAAAATCAATGTTTAGTGTTTGGAGTTAGATATGCTTCTGAGAGTTGAGTCTACTGTAGCTGCAGCATCAGTGTTTACTTTCTGCTTGGTAGAAAAGGGAAGAAAGAAAGGTTAGTACAGCCATAGGTCAACTTGCTGCATAGCAACTGTGTGCTACCAGTCAGCAAACTGACCTATGAAAACACAGAGAGCATGTTCATCTCTGAGCCTGCTGCTGCAGCACTGACAGCTTCACACAGTGGCAGCTCCCAACATTGTACACTGCGAGGCATAATTACAGCGACAAATGAATATCCATGACATGCCAGCTGATGTTAATCATAAGTGCTGATTTATCCAGAAGGAGAGTTCTACATAAATTATTTTGTTGGCTTCCCTTTTTACAGAGAGGTCAGAGATCAGGGTCAGTTACAACTTCCATCACATCGAACTTACTTAAAGCGCTAAGTTTAATGTGTGTAGTCAGGTTCTTGTGTATGTGCATGTTTTTCATATTTGTGTATATCACACTTTGGGGCTGGGATTGGTTCCAGCCCCCCGTGACCCTCTAAGGATAAGCGGTATAGATAATGGATGGATGGATGGATATCACACTTTGGACTGATGAGGAGAGAGAAAGAAGAAGAGACAGAGTGAGGGAGACAGAGAGAAGGCTGCCCGTCAGCGGGGGGTCCTCGTGCTCCAGTGTGACAACATATAGCACAGCCAAAATGAGCCCCACTCGCATCTAAGCACCATGAAAATGAAGGAGCACTCCTTGCGCTATAGGGGAGCTACTGTACATGCTAATGTTCACTGGAGGCAGGAGACCTGCAGTCAGGGACATTAACATGCCGACCACTGATGAGAGCAGTGAGAACACACATAAACTCACAAAAAAACAAGCTGTCTGCATACAGAAAAATGCTCAATAACTGCCAGTCCTTTAGTGTTACTATGAGCATGGACACTCATCAACAGAACGTCTTCCCTAGCAAGGACGTTTTGATACAAATCTGTCTTCAAATTGATGTCATGTCAAGTCAGGATGATGATCCCTTTAATGCTTTGCTTAGCTTATAAAGTGTTTTATATTTAGTTGAAGCTGGAGGTGTTGCTTTGGATGGATTATGATCGGTGACCAGGATCGGTGCCAGACTCAGTGTGTTCATCATTTGCAAAGCTTGTCTATTGAAGCTGTTGATGTGTATCTCCCTTCCTTCCATTTTTTACAAAATGAATGTCCGGGCCGATCAACTTTAAGAGGACCAATCTGTAAAATCCCGCAGCTGGAAATCTTTTTAACAGCTGCTTGTTGCTGCACCAACCCAGACATTAAAATACACAATGATTACAGCCCATCAGCTGTTATTGATTGCGCATCTGATGCAGGCTCTTACTTTTGACGGTGAGGTACATGGACTTGCTGACATCAGCTCCCACGTCGTTGCTGACCTTACACAGATAGAAGCCGCTGTCGTCCTCCAGCACGTGTTTGATTAGCAGCGAACCGTTGCTCAGCAGCTGGACACGAGAACCGCTGTTCAGTGGGATGGGCTGAAACTGGGGGACACCCGCACCTGGGATAAGTAGGAAGAGATAAGACAAAGGAAAGAGAGAGCGAGACAGAGTAGAAACAAAAGTGTAAATAATGAGAAAATACTTATTTAGATATAATATCTAACTCTTTACATAGATCATACAGTATATATAAATGTACACACATGCCTATAAACTGATCTGAAAAGTTCAGTAGAGAAAAAAATGTATAATGCGGATACAGAACTTAATCGTAAGCTGTGTGTGTGCATGTGTATTTAGTTGACCGTGCGTCTGTGTTTACAGATTTGATGACAAAGCCTGTCAGATTTAGGAAGGATTGTAAACATGTTTCTTAACACCAGGCCTAAATCCTTAAACCACCAAACAGCTGCTGAGCACAGTGAAGAAGGCTGAGCTGCTGGTGTGATGCAATCACCACAGACATAATGCTCATGTTTAACAAGACAGCAGATTGGTGCAGGGGAACAACAGGCAGAAAGAGAGCGGAGAGGCGTTGCATTGCTGCTGGCCTTTAACACTGAGACGGACCAGTGAGATTCAAAGATGTTAGCTGTAGCTAGACTATGGCGTTTTCTGACTATTACTCCTGCAACTCTCTGGATTTATTCGTTGCATTCGTGTTTGTTGAGTTAATAGATCCAGTAGAAATAGTTACAATGACCTTGTGAATGACCTTAAAGCACATTTTGATGTGAAGTGAAGGACAGGCTAATCCTAAAGGCATGGATTTGTCTGGTTTGGGAACTAGTAGAGTAATGCCTTGCACATGGAATTCACAGTCAATTCTCAAAAGTACAATACGACTGACATTTGATATCCATCACTGAAGCATCGTTGAAATAATTGGACTTGGCATCTTTGACATATTCTGGCCTGCTGCCTGCATGTCATTAATACCTATCTTTTTAATAGAAAATGATATAATCACTCTTGTTCTATTGTCAAACACTACAGTATCTCATTCTGCAATGGCAGCCTTAAATCTGTAGGAAATGTCACTGACACTGAATTATACAGCTTTACAGCAGTCTGCTCTTATGGCGATGAAAGCGCTGTATTCCACCTTGCTCATGTAGTATTAATGTGTGAACTGAGCCAGACGTTGCATTAGCTCGTGTTAAAGTTAGCGTGTAGAGATTAGGCAATTTGGTGAGCTGCGGGTTTTTGCTTTTTAATTAAAATGTAGTCAAGTGGCCGTGGCTAGCAAAGGGTCAAGTGGTGACTTTGTTCCTGCTCCCCTGGCTCTGACAGAGAGAGAGAGGGAGGGAGATGTGTTCTCCTTTGAATTATGGATTTTGCATAGTCAAATGGTGCAAGTCGTTATGCTAATAGTAGTTGACCTTTACTTACTGTTCCATATCTCCCAGAAACACTCATCTGGCTCTTAGCTATGTCTGTTGCAGTAAAAGCATGCCAGACAGCCATTCTCTGGACAAACTACACTCTGGCTTACAACAAATTAGACGATAGCTGCCCAAGCCTCCTTCCCCGGATACATTTTGAGGTGATTTTCATCGCCTCTTTGCTCTGAGCGATATCCTGTACAACAACATATTACAGAGCAACAGGAAAGATGTGGAAACCTCAGAGAAAATATGTGACGAAGGGCCCAAATAACTCACAAGACTGACCTGCAGCCCGGCCAACCACCCACTGGATAGGTAGAGGTTGTTTTTAACTCTACTATGAGTAGACACACACACACACACACACACACACACACACACACACTGCTCAGCCTAATCTTAACGTTCTGATCAGGACTGATCAGACACTACTAATCAGGCATTTGTCCTGCTTGTCACACAATCACACTCACACACACATGCACGCCCTCACACACGCACAAAACAAATCAAAGGGTGAAAAACAGATCTGATTCTTTCATTCCTTTGATCACGGGACCGAGCAGACACACACACAGACACACACACACACACACACACACTCACCACTCCTCATTGGTTGTTGTCCTTCTCTTGTTGAAGCTTTCATCCCTGGTTATATGGATGATGGAGCAAACACCTGGGGCCCCTCTTCATCTGCCCTGCTCAAGTGGCTGAACTCACCTGCTGCTTCCCTTCCTGTCTGTCTGCTAACACTCTTTCTCCGCCTCTGTGCATCTATCTGTCTGTTTTTGTCTCTCTCTCTGATGATTCTCTAATGATGCAGGTGGAAACCCTGCAAGCCCCCAGCCCATGTTTTACAGTGCAGATGGCTGTGTGTGCATCTGTGTGTTTGTATGTCTGCATTCAAGCACATATGCACTCGCTGCAAATGGGACCCAGTCGCCTGCAAAAACACTACAACTGCCATACCAGCTGCGTGCAGCACTCACCTTCACACTGAGATGCTTTAAGAAACACAACCTGAGACCAAGGTGCGGCCCAGCTGGCTACACACAAAACTGCACTGTAGCTGGCAATATGATCATTATATGCTAACGGTTGAAAATATAACCTGTGAAAATTCAAATCCTTTACAGGTTGATCATCATTCCTATTTATTGTAGTATGACAAAAAAAATATCCTTTTTACATGGTTATTTATTTCCCTTTCACATGTATAGTAAGCATGTATGGAAAGAACTAACTACTGATTAAAGAATAGACAATTACTTAGAGAGCATAATAAACTATATGCTGCAACCTTGTTGACTGTTTACGTAGCTGACCAACGCAAGACAATTATGCGACTGCAGTTTGTCTTGTGAGGGTTAAACATAGTGTAACTTATAACACTATATCCATTAAATCTGGTTGACTATCGGAGCTTTCAGAAAAGTCGTAATTACAAATGGGATTGTGATGTGGACGCTATTGTAGAGCATCCTGGAGTCTCAGGGGACTAAAGCCTGCTTTGCTATTCTGTGAGTTTCAATTCAAAAGCGTGATTTGTTTTTCATTCAAAAGGCTGACAGGTTCACTTGCAGTGGGTAATGTGTGTTGTGCTTAATGTACCTTTGGAGTGTTCCCATACAATGGTGGGTGGTGGGTAGCCTTCAGCTGAGCAGTTCAGAGTCACAGTTTTCCCATAGATCCCATCTTGATCCTCAGGCTGAACCACAAACTGAGGAGGGACTGTACATACACATAAACACAAGTTACAGTTGACATTGATGCATGACCTTTTTAGATGTCTTCATTATACCGTGGCCTGTGTATGCAGGTTTTTATACCAGTCAGACACCACGCCATTCAATTCTACATTCAGCCAGACAGGAGAAACTAATAAGTGAGGTTTGGTACTGCAGGGATTGCTTAAAATAAAAACTGCACACATACTACAGATTATAGTAGTCCACTAGGTGCCATCAGATATATAATCTGTTCCTTGGTGCTTTCTCACCTCTAACAATGAGCTGACTCTGGTGCTCCACGGCAGCAGCCTCATTGCGGGCGATGCAGGTGTAGTTGCCGTTGTGGTCGGGCGTCAGGTTGGAGATTCGCAGTGAGCTGGTGAAGTCGATGTTGTCCACAGTCACACCGAGGCTGGCGGGGATCGGCCGCCCATCTTTCTGCCAGGTGATGTCCAGCGGCCGGTCGCCTGACATGACCACGCAGGGTATGAAGACACGCTGTCCGATGGTGAAGCGCTGGAACTCAAAGGGCTGAATGTAGGGAGGGACTGCAGACAGACGAGGAAAGAGAGACAGAGACATAAATATCAAATGTGATTTCCAGTCGTGAGTTTCAAAGACCATCTTAATTCCCTGGATTCTTTGGCAGGTCCTGTGTCCTTTCCTCACAGTAATCCTACAATCTCCTAACTATTGTGCTTTAAAGAGGTCACTGCAGGAACATAAAAGACCTGAATAGCAAAGCATTCTGCAATAATTCCCCGTCATTCTCAGACTGGAACATTTTGTCCTTTCAGCACAAGAAGCTACAAGAGCACACAGAAGCAAAGCAAAAAAACAACTTTAAGGATGACTCATTCAGGTTGTTTGAAAAAAGAGATCTAAGTGAACCAGAACATTTTCTGTTTGTCCATCAATAATGATCTATTGATCTACTAACCTACATACTAACCTATCTTCAGGCCTGGCTACTACATCAATCTACTATTTTATCCACCGATCTAAAGCCCTGATTGCAGGATTAGCTTGTATCCAGAAAAAAAACAAGTGTTCAAAATCAATCTGGCTGCTTAATATGACGACACAGTTATACAATAAGATCTATTCAAATGGGCTGCGCTCTATTCTCTGGGAAATCTCCAGCCATCACACAAGTCATCTGTGTTAGAGTGTCCAGTGAGTTCAAATAACACTGAAATAAGCAGCACTTTAGCACCTTATTTAATTCACAACAAAGTGGAGATAATGGACTCCAGGGATCCCCAAAGACACTTCCGCATTTTAAGCATGAGCAGAGTAAATTAACAAATGCACTCGCTCACTATAGCACCACTGGGAAGCGTTGCTTTATATCATCGCTCTCTTTTTAGTTCTCACTCTCTCCCCACCTCTATTTCCCTCGCTCCATTAGAAAGTGTAATATAGTGACAACAAGCTACCATATTGTACAGAGGGAAGGAAATGGGGCATTATGGGGAAGCCCTTTTTAGTATTACTTATTACAGTTCTCAGTGGAGATCAGTCACTCAGCTCTGTAATATCAGTGGCACTGATACAGTCTTCATTAGATACCGTAATGTACTGAGGATTATCAGGTAGGTTCATTTAGAAGTCTAGTGAGACCTAGTGTGATATATATGTCTGCCTCTAGTGATGGGTTTTTCTAGTGAGGCCATGTTTAGATGTAGACATGGGGCAAAAAAAAGAAGAGCCTCTTAATGTGCCTTATGTTTCCAATTTAAACTATCATATTCAGCTTTATTAGGGCACAAATATGAGACTTGTCATGAAACCATTTAGAGTTATAAGATAATATCAGAATTGTGACTGTTTAAAGAAATAGTTTCTTGCCAAATGATACATGAGAGGATCAATACAGTTCACTCAGTTAGCGTAGCTTAGAGTAACTCCCTCCTTTCTGGCATCAACCAAAAATTACTTTCCCGCCTCCAGCTAGTTCAGAACGCAGCAGCTCGGCTTCTTACTGGTTTTAACAGACGACGTCACATCACCCCAATCCTGGTTTCTCTCCATTGGCTCCCCATTCAATTTAGAATTGATTTTAAGATTTTATTGATCACATATAAGGCACGCCTGGGTCTGACCCCAAGCTATATAGTAGAAATGTTGATCCATATGAGCCAGCTCGCAGCCTTAGATCCTCGGGTGGGGCCCTTCTGGTCATTCCAAAGTCGAGGCTTAGGTGACCGTGCTTCTGCCATCAGGGCCCCTCGACTCTGGAACGACCTGCCTGAGGAGATAAGGCTCGCAGAGTCAGCAACCTCTTTTAAATCACTTCTTAAAACCCATTTTTATAGACTTGCTTTCATGTGGTGTTGTTTTTATATCTTCTTTTGTGATTTTTAATTATTTTTATTTGTATTATTACTCTTTTATCTTTATCTTATTTTTGTCTGTTTTATTTTATTTTTATTTTATTTATCTTTAACTGTTTTCTGTTTTATTACAAGGTGCAATATAAATAAAGTTATTATTATTAATATTATAATTATAGAGACTAGAAACTGAGGGAATCAGTTTCTGTGTGAATGTAACAAAATCATCTTATTAATTAATCCAGTATGTCTTGCTTGTTTTATTCATAGAAACAACAATTTGTTGTTTAAAGGGTGGGTTATGTGTGGAACTATTTCTTGGCCAGCCACACTGTCTTTCAGGAGTGTTGATGTCACTGTGAGGTTGCCAGGCAACCAGCGTAGAATCCAAGAAGTCACCTGGCCAAGAAGTAGTCCCATGCATAATCCCTCATAAAACGGCAAACTGTTTATGCACCTATATCACCCTGTTTCCAAGCAAATTAGCACATTTCACAAAATGTTGACCTAACAAAAAGCACGACAAAACAACCACAGCACTGCATTGTTCATCAAATAAAGAAAACAACAACCTTGTGGTGACTTGTTTGATTCACCTTCACACTTTATATTTAACAATGCAATTTGATGCATTGTATCTGTATACTGTTTACTGTCTGTCTCAATCTGTAAATCCTAAAAATGTTGAAAACTGTTATGTTTTGAGAAGAAAATGAAGATTTTCAGTAACATCCTTTTGCAGTATATTACCAGTTGATTGGCCAGCTGCATGGTCTGTTGACAACATTTCAAAAGGTTTCAAAGCAAGCTTAGTAAAAGTAGTTAAAGCAGCATGGTTGTGCAGCATATTTAGCTCAATGGGACTTACCTCTCACACGCAGATGGACACTCTGGGAGTCCATCTTGTTGGGTTGGACCATCACCTTGCAGTTATACTCGCCAGCGTCCACCTGCTGCACGTTGGTCAGCTTCAGCGTGCCGTTGTTCTCAAATGCTCGCTGCCGGTGGTTGAACGGAAGCAGTGCCGAGTTTTTGTACCACTTTATGGAGTAGTAAGGGTAGCCAATCACACGGCAGTGAACGAAAGCATCCCGTCCAGCAATGGCGGTGATGTTTTTCATTGGGCGTATGCTGGCGCGGCCTACAAAGGGACAGAGAAAGAACCCTCTGTAAAGACATTCAATGGATAGTGATATCAAATCACAGGAGCACTGAAGTTGCTTTATTTTTGGTGTTTGTGTAAATAAAACAGTATTTCAGACTTTCCAAATATATATAGTAAACAAGGACAGGTTAACTGCTAGTAAAACATAACATTCCTCTCTGCAGGTACCTGCCACAAAAATACTTACATACGCAAAGGAACTCTTGTTTAAAGCATTTCTTGTTTGTTTTACCACAGAATCTTAGGCTTAACTCTAAGTGGGTGGCGGTGAAATGACAAGCTTCAATTCAAGTGTGCTAACCATCTGAAGGAAAGCAGATCACTTAAATAACACTGTACTACTGATACTTATAACTCTGCTCTTGCCGCTCACCCACATAACAGTAATACATTCTGTGTGTCATAAAATGGAAAAAGAGTAATAGCTTTAACATCTGATCGTGAAGAGTTAAATTGGCTGCTTGAGTAAAGACATGCAGACGCAGACACACATGAATACTCACTCACTCACTCACTCACTCACTCACACACACACACACACACACACAGCAAACCACAGATACATTTATTCATGCAAACAGAAGGAAATAAATTTTTCTTCTGGCTATTTACAAACCAGCCCATTTTGGAACCCATTATCCAGATATGCTTATGTGCCGCAAAACGGGATAATTCATTTGACCTAAAAATACAGGCATGTAGGAAAAGCAGAGTAATAATTTGGAGAGGAAAACGATGGGGCTACAAAATAAAAAAATATACAAGAAACAGAGAAAAACAAAATAACACGTAAAAAAATGAACACCACAAAAATCAATCAGTGGAGAACGACCCAAAAGGAAATGTAAATGTGATTAAAGATTCAATGCTAAACTAAAATTTACTGAGCAAAAATGGCAAAGATAAAAAAGAAAAAATGATCATAAGAGCACACAAACGAAAGCAACGAAACAAAAGGAAATGTTTTCAGATCCAAACAACAACTAGCGCTCACGTGCTGCAATAGCCAGACAGCCAGCTGGACAGAGAGACAGTGACAGAGAGACAGACAGGTATGTGTATTGTTGTTCTTGGAGGAGCTGATTTGACAAGCACCTCTTACGTTTATTCGAGCCTGGTGGTACACGACCCCGGCCGAGTTGCTGCACGTGCACCGGTACACCCCGCCGTCCTGCACCTGGGTGTGTGTGACATTAAGCTGGCTGACCACGTGGCCCTCGTGGGTCTCATAGTGGCCCAGGTGGTGGTGGCTGTCTTTGATGACGGGGTCGTCGTCCAGCGACCAGGTGCACCTGGGAGGAGGCGTGCCCTTGACGTTGCAGACCAGGAAGACGGGCTCGTTTGGGTTCACCACCTTCTCACTGAAGGAGGACAGGATCTTTGGAGTGCCATCTGTGATGGGGGGCGAGCCGGTGCAGGGTAGGGGAAAGGAATGCAATGGCGGATGAACGAGATGTTAAACCGTGGCCCCATGTTAGTGGTCATCTTCAGCATGACAATGTTTTAGAAAAGCAGTGATCTACGGTAAAATTTTACGTTTGCCAGGTGTAATGGCACACATCTGTCATATTTATCCTGCGGTACGCCTGGCTGACCATCGACCTACCAGGGCTTAGTCTCCAACATCCGACAGTATCCTGATGTTCTATGAATGGCTGAATAATCAAAACTGAGACTGACGTTGTTACTAAGATGACTTCAGCGTGTGGTAGTTCCACTTTGTACAGTGAAATGTTTCGTTACATGATCAGTTAAAGGCTTTAACTTTGGCAGTTAGAAATGTGTGAACAGGTTGACTAATTGTTGCTTTGTCAGTCAGAAAACGTGTGGGCGAGCAAAGGGAGAAAAGCTGGATTCCCAGGCCCAAAAAGGCAAAACGACAAGATGATTGCTGAGGATTTCCCATCTATTATTAGAGCTAAAAAAAAAAGTCATTTGAGCAAACGATGCAAATATAACTGACTTAGCAGCAGCCTGACAGTAGACCTCACTGTTTTTGCTAGAAGAACTGTTCTTTGTTCTGGTTTCTTTCTCTCAAACTGTTGGAGGAGTTATATTTACATTTATTGATTTGGCCGGCTCCTATACACGCTAAGTGTATAAAGGATACACAGTGTATACTTTTTAAGGCAACGAGAAGTAAAATAAAAACTTTACACAGTGCTTATAACAGCAAGATCAGTGGTCAGATCACACAGCTTCTAATAAAAAACCAAATCATATCACTGTAAATGGTTTGCTTTTGCTTATCAGTTAAAACACTCTTGTTCTTATTCACCAACTGTTCAACTGTTCAACTGTTTCTGGAGTGTTTGAGAGGGCTGTCAGGTTTTTGTCATAGAAACCTTTTTTTTTCATTTGTGAAATAATAATGAGACAGCAAAGGGAAAAGAAAATCCTGACTTTTTGTCCAGACTTCACCATTCTGTGCCTTTTCATTATGAAGTGATCCAGGAGCTTTCCTCCCACACGAGAGCAGATGTCTATGTCTGCCTGCTGCTGCTTTCTGATAATCTAGATCTGTTCCACATGATTATAGATTATCAATATCTTCTTTTTACAGCTCCCTGGTCACAGGAGACAGTTGCCAGAGCAACGCTGCCAAGGTAAGCTATTGGATTCAAGAGTGTGTGCGCGCGCGTATTTTTGTATGTGATTGTGAAGTCTGGGATGATCATTCTAATGACAGCCTTTAGCAGAGAGTCACAGCAGGATGCCATTAATACAAACATAAACCCTGTATTGATCTCCAAGGCCTGAATCTGTTTCTGTTAACTCACTGATTATGCATAAGACAGCCGCTACAGTTCAGCTTTTGGTCAGTGTTTGTGTGCACGCTCCACCCTACAAAACACATTACCTTCAAGGATGACTTGCACAAAGTCCTGTGCGGACATCTTGCCCTTCCTGGCGAAGCACTGGTAGGCTCCTCCGTCACTCTTTGACATTCCCTCCATGATGAGGTTCTCCCGGTTGAGCCCAGTGAAACGAACATTGTTGCCGGGGTAGATGATCTCTCCGTTGCGGTACCATGACAGCTCATACTCGTCTGAGCCGCTCACGCTACAAGAGAGAGACACCTTGCTACCCACACTGCCTTTCACCTTCCGCGGGCTGATCACTGCTTTCAAGGGCTCTAAGCACACAAAAATGAGAAACATGTTTTTTAGGGAGCAATCGTAGATTGAAATTTTTTGTTTTAATGACAGTAAGGCTGATAGGAAGACAGGCGGGATTTGAGCAACATGGCTACATGAGATTCCAGAGGATAAGGTTGTAACAACTATCTCTGGATTGGAGCTGAAACAATGATGACAGAAAATGAATTGGCAGCAATTCCAATTATAATGGATTCTAAGAAGAAATGTCTAATATAATGTTTAGTATTAGCTCGATTTCTTCTATGAAGGCAGATTTGATATCTTTGGGTTTTGGACTGTTGGTCAGACAAAACAAGCAATTTATTGTCACCTTGGATTCTGGGTAATTCATTTAATTGTTGTATTTTCCACTATTGTTGGACAACTATTAGACCAAACAATTTATTAATTATTTGACAAGATAATTGGCAGATGAATTAATAATGAAAATAATAAACTCCAGCACTGCTCTCAAGCTGTCATTTATAAATTGCTTGTATTATCCGCCCAACAGTTCATTTTGAATTATATAAAGAGAGAGAAGCAGCAAATATTTGGTATTTTTGTTTGATAAATTACTTCAACGATTAAATGAAAATCAAAACTATTGTCAATTATTTTTGTTGATCATCTAATCAATTAACAAACAAAATTGTTTACCACTTTGCTAATGCCAGTTTGTATGGTTACAACTGACTGCTTTACGTGAATAACCAATACAGAGGAACCACTCCGCTTAATAAAAGACTTACGCTTGACATACAGGCGCCCCATGACCTCAGCGTTGCCATAGCTGTTCCACACTTCACAGACGTACGTCCCGGAGTCACTGGGCTGTGCGCTCTCTATCAGCAACCCCGTGGTGGTCTGGCGGAAGCGACTGTCAGGCTCCAAAGGGCTGTTGTCCTTCAGCCAGCGGTATTTGGGCGTTGGGTAGCCTGAAGCCTTACAGGGCAGCTCCACCCGATGATTAATCATCACCTCTCGGTGGTCAAAGCCATCCAAGATGCCTGGCTCAGCATTGGTGGGGTCTGGAAGGAGCAGAGAATTTAGTGTTAATTAGCGGGGAGCGTTGCCAGGTGCTTGACAGTGTAATCCAATATTGATTCTTGGGGTCAAGATTCAGTTCTATATACTGTATATTTTGTTACGTGAGGCAGAGGAGAGAGAAACAGTCTGTTCCTAAACATTTCAGGAGGGATTTTATTGTCCCCCACAATCAAATCAGAGGCGGCACCATGGATTGCGCCCTTTCTATCCATCCATTTATCCAACTACTGCTAAACGCATGCATGTTAAGTGACCCTCATTTATCAAACTACAATATACAACAGAACCTACACAACAGAACAGCCTGCAATGGTTGTTTACGTGTTACTGACTGGCCCGTAGAAGGGCTGAATAATTCATGGTTGACCTTAGAGTGGATCAGTCTGCATGACAGGATTGACAGACCATAAACACACCCATTCACTGGTCTTGCTATACAGTCCTGCACATCAATCAAAATGTCTGAAGAGGACCCATGATTTATAGAGGATAACATATTAAAGGTGGAAATTATTTTTGCTGTCTGCAACTTTAAATTGCCACAACCAAGTTAAAAGTGTAAGTATCTGTAAGGATGATCTATGGCATTCACTATGGAAAGTATCGTATACAATATATTTGTCCTGTTGTCTCTGTAACTTTCTTTCCATCTGTGTATGTAATGCAACCTCTGCCAATGCTAATGCAAAGTGGTGGCTAAGAAAAAAAATGCATGGTCTTTGCAAATAAATAGATTCCAGTTTGAATGCAGTACTGACCTGACACAATGAGACGCGCGCTGTTGCTCTGGCGTGTTTCACCGGTGTAGCGGTGGCGTGTGGTGCAGCGATAGTTATTCAGCCCATCCTCAGGCAGGACGTCCAGAATATACAAGGCTCCCGTGGATGTGATGAGATATCTTTGTCCTGGAAAAGATAAATAGAGCGAGTGGAGACACATGAAAGGCAGTAGTTGTGTGGTTGCTATGTCAAATTTAAAACATTTACAGTATAAAGAATTAACTCCGTGAGAAGGATTTCTTTCTCCATGGGATGCTTGTCAAGATCATGGCAAATCTGTAGAAGGTTGAATCTCACAGCGCAGAAAACCTTTTCCTTTATTTCTACATGAGATAAGAGAGTTTACTGGAGCAATAAGAAGAATGAATAATTGATCTCATATAAATAAACAGTAACTAGAAGAGATTTGGTGTGTATTCAGATGTGAACTTCTACAGCTTAACTCACCAATATTTGGACTAATACTGTAATATACAGAGACTGAAGGACAAAACATGCATTCATTAATTTATAAAATGCACAAATTGCATTCATGAATTCAGATCTGCATATCAAATCTTTGACATGACAGCTTTGATTGTCTTGCCTTTGGCTTGTGCTCTTGCAGTAACCTCACTGGTGCCAATGTCTGGTATAGAAAGCCGATCGCTCTTCGGCTGTCACAGCTAGTTCAGTAGTTTACGGTAATATTATGTTAATTCTGCAGATCAAACCAGGCTGAGTGGGGTTGTCAACATCCATAAGGAAAGAACCCTTCCTTTCGCCATCACATGAATGCCCACATTCCCATGGGAGCAGATTGATGTCAAAACTGATCGAAAAAACAATTTACAGGAGATTGTCTTCACTGCACAGTGGCGGGCATGCTAAGACAGTGGCAGCTTAGGAGGCCTTAAAGGCAGAAACAGCCCTGCAACAGCTACAGCTAATGTTGACGGGGTCAAGAAGGAAAACATGTACAGTGGCGTTACAGGGTTAAAGAAAATACTGCAGTTATTACAGTCACATGCAGACAGATTTTAAGAAAGCCTACATTTGCTGTACTTACGCACTACCTTCTGATTTCGTCATGCATATTATGTGTAACTACAAAGCGTGAAGTGGAACAACATAAAGAGCAAAAACATAACTTATTTGTCATCATTTCAACCTACAAATATTTTGCTAGCTTTAAATGACCTGCTCATAAAACAACAGAAAAGCAAGAAGACTTGGATGTGACTAAATTGTTTGTAAGGAGACATGTTTCACAAGGGATTATTTCCTGGAGGAGGTTTTTATTTCTTCCTGTGTGTGTTATTTCATTGACAGTAAGCAGAGTGCAACATAATGTGTACATTAATATGAAAATTTAGCACTATGAAATAACGATTAACAGGGAAACTTAGACCAGAACAAATGAAGGCTTTGTGTTTACTATGATGGATTATCAAGCTTGGGCAATTCATGTCTGTGGAAGTTGTTTTTCATAATGCACAAGAATGAATGGCAGCAAATGGTTTGCTCTCAAGGTCGAACAATACACCTGTACGTCTAACTATTTCGACTGTGCACAGATACCTGCATGGAGAAACATAGACAAATGGCACCAGCACTGGTATAGTCCTGGGTGACTCTGATTAAGGTTACTTTTTCTAATTATTGTCTGAGAAAACTTGACTGCTTAGATTAGCAGAAATTCTCTCTGCATATTTGCACCCCGTGTCTGAAGGCAGTCATAGCAGCGATTTATCCAAAAGTAGAACAAACTGGGGCTGTGTGGGAGCCAGCTAAAGCAGATTAGCAGTGGGTAATTCATTTAAATTGAACAAGGGGAACTGTGGGTTTTTTTGTGTGATTTTTCTCTAAAACAGAGAGTTAACATATATGATGTGTTTTTTGAGATTTATGATAAAATGGGACTACAAATGCAAACAGTAGAAAAATGTTCTGACGTGATGAATTCCACATATTTCTGTTAATTTACGTTAAACTGGTGCAGTTTTGTGCTTTTAGTCAAAAGGGCCTTTTAAATAATAATTTCAAGATCCTACAATAAATGCATGGACAAGCATGCAGAGGTTTCTCTTTTCTGTGTGGGTTAACAAATTAGATGCCACCTCCCTCAGGTCACATAAGAGCATCCCCTATAGATCAGAGAGAAAACAATGGTATGTCACATTATAATTGCAGGGCTTCTCCTACATTTCATGTTGCAGTGCGAGGCTGCAGTGCTGTGTTGAGTTACGGCTTTACCAGACAGACTTGTTCGAATAATGGCATAGTCCAAACCAATTAGCTGAACAAATATTGACGAGAAATAACCTAAAGTGTAATTTTCTTCAAACATTAGATTCTATGCTAATGTAAACGTCAAACCACTACATGTTTTAATATTCCACTTGAGACTAATGTATGAAAGAAGCAAAGCATGCTTAATATGCTTACATTTTATATTTATGATGTTTATAGATGCAAAGGAAAATCAACCTTGTGGGGTTAAGCAAACAGGGGGAATACAGAGAGAGAGGCGGGAGAAGAAAAAAAAACATTGCATAGCTATTGTAAGCGTTGACCTAGATAGAACCGACAACAGATTCCATGGATCTGATGTCCTGAAGGGGTTTCGCTGGTTTACATACAGGGCTGTTAGATGGGCAACCAGCAAGTGGAATCTATAAAGAGAGGGAGGGAGGGTGTGACTGTGTAGTGTGTGTGTGTGTGTGTGTACAAATGCCGGCAACCATGCATGCCAGTACGCGAGAAGATTGGTGGGAGGAAATGTTCTCTGAGGTTGAGGAGGCCAGATTCAGAATAAAAAGAGCATCACTGTTTATGATCATTGCCTTTGCTTTTTAGCTACATTTTCACTGAGAGGAAGAGTTCATTTTTTCATTTCATTTTTGTTGTTGTTGTTGTTGTACAGCTTTGCATTCCAGTATTTTTTATTAATGCTACTTATATTGCAAATATTAAATTACTTTTTGCTTATTGATCGCATGTGACTGTGACCAAAAAAGAAAACAAGAAAAAGGAAACCTGGAAATACTTTACCAAAAAATAACACTATATACAAATATATATATATATATATATATATTACCAAGCAGCAGCAAAAACAAAATTCACAAATCTCCTCCAAAGCTGTCCACTCCACATACACACACGCACACGCACACACACACACACACACACACACACACACACACACACACACACACACACACACAC
>JAVQJF010126459.1:0-13282 GCA_036023855.1 Gadopsis marmoratus | reverse complement strand
TTGCATTTTTACAATCAGTCCATCTTGAGATCTACTCAGCTTGAGAGGGTTAAACAACTCTTCAAAAGATATAATCACCACACAGAGCTTCTACTTCAGTCTTTCTCTCCAGCAGGTGCTGTTGAAGTGAAAAGGCAGGAGCCTCAAAATAAGAATGTAAGTCTGACATGAGGCACAATATTACATATATTTGCTATATTTTAACAGATGCTACAGTTGGTTTCCTTCTTTCCCCAGTCTGACATTTATCATTTGCACTCCACCATCTCTGAGGAGCCGACTGCTGCAGCC
The DNA here is from genome assembly GCA_036023855.1 of Gadopsis marmoratus. Lineage (NCBI taxonomy): Eukaryota > Metazoa > Chordata > Actinopteri > Centrarchiformes > Percichthyidae > Gadopsis > Gadopsis marmoratus. The sequence goes on along the minus strand of JAVQJF010126459.1, from coordinate 12,991 downwards.
CTGAAGGACACGGTGTACAGCACCGTCTTATACTGTATAGATAAAGTGAAAGCAGACAGCCTACAGAACCGCTGGAAATCTCAACCTTGTGTTTAAACCTGACTGGTATAATCTAGACAAATGTGAGACTGTTGTAATGTCTTTTTCTCAGATCAACCAAACTATAAGTTGTTGTTTATGACGTACAAAGCACAGCATGAGTTCCAACCTGCATTTTAATTCACCTTTTCTTTTAGATCTAGATTGAAAATGTATTTAGTGATGCATGTTTACTCTACTCCTGTTAGTATTTTCTGTTTTTTTTTTTCTAATGTGTTTTTTCAGTTTATTGTTGATGAGATTTGTACCTAGATATACTTTGAGACTTCTGTGACTAAGCACCATAAATGGACATGCATTTATAACTCACTGCTACTGCACATACACTGTTTAATATGTATTAGTATAATATAATACAATAAATTAAACATATACCATAATACCATGTTTTGAATTATTCAGATTTTATATTCTGTGTAAAAATACATATATATTTTGTATTTTGAGTTAATCGTGGCATCACCACATTGCGCCCCCCTCCCACTCCACACACATACACCAAACACACTCTTTCGAAAATACCACAGGGGCTAAATGAAGGAAGGAAAATATTTCTTTGTATTTATTCATCAGCTTTCTCAAACATGTGGTGAAGAGCATGTGGTCACCTTGACAACTTATGGCTGGATATATCAATGTAGCATTCTGTGATCTTCTTCTTCATGCAACTTTAGCTCGTGTGAAATGTCTTCTGCTTTAAAACAAGGACAAACTGGCAGAGAAAAGGTCAAATGGTCCAATGTCTCTCAGGTATTTTACATGATCCATATTATTACTAACATCAAAAAGAATTCAGCTACAAAATGAATGTCAAATATTTGAAGAAAGAAAAGTGTGACGACACTGTCTGTTGTTTTTGGCAATTTACTGCCAAAAATAGCAACCACTCTGCATTCTTTTCACATTACAAAAATGCATTTTACACTCTGCAAACATTTGTTAGCCTTAATTGTTTCCCCTCACAACAAAGAAACAAACATATTCGATATCTTACTACCCTCCTTTGCACAAGGAACTTGTTTTATACTTTTTAATTGGACAGAAATCCCTGTACTCCTAGGCAATTATTTTTACTGTAGACATACTATATTTCCTTCTCTTATTTAATTTCAGCACATATTCAGAACAATGTGTCAGTGGTGTGATCTGCAATGCTCCTCTCATTATTAACATTATCTTTTGCTGCATCACATCGTTTATGTTTTTTGCTTTAATGGATGTGAGTCTCAGTTCTACAGATAAAGATTTTTTTTTTCTTAGTAGAGCTCAGCCTGTTGGCGGTATGAGTATATTATTTTCTCATTGGCCATGTTCTCTATGTGTTTATAAGCATCTTCTTGTTGACTTGGTCCTTACTGATGTCCAGTCCTGCTGCTAGTGGTCACCTGCTGACGGTTGCTGCTATCAGAGGGAGCAGAGCTGCTGTTAGAGGACCGGAGAGGCGTGTTGCTGAACCACACTCCATGGCATTTTCCTGCAGAAGACACTATCATTTGTGATACATATGGAGCTGTAAAGGCTATGATGTTAGATATTACCAGGATGGACAAACTCTTGTTTTATCTGGGAAAGACAGTAGTGGATGTTAATATATATATATAGTGAACCGTTGACATATAATAACTCCAGACACATAATATCATTAAAAGAGGTTATTCAACATTTTGGGAAATATGCTTACTCGTTGTTGCTGCAGAGTAACATGAGAAGATTGTTACCATGATACGGAAAATATGAAGCTACAGCAGCTGGTTAGCTTAGCCTGGCATAAAGACTGGAAGCAGGGGGAAACAGCTAGCCTGGCTCTGTCAAGGTTAAAATTGATTGCCTACCAGCACCTCTAAAGCTCACTAACTAACATGTTATGTCTTTGTTTAAGTCCCACAAAAAGTGTACAAAAAACAAGTTGCAATTTTATGTGGGGCTATGTGCCGGGCTATGTTTCGCTGGGGGCATTGGCTTCCTGGAGTTTTACTGTCACCATGAGATTGCCAGATGTAGGACCTCAGCTCCTCAAAATGGAGGCTGAGACCACATGCTCCTATGTTCTGTAGATAAAGGAGCACTACTGAACTCAGTTACCCAGGATACCTCACTTTTCATACCTGTGTGTGAAACCCTCCTCATGGATCTAGTTTCAACTACCATTTGTTGACTGTGGCCTACGACCTATGACATTCAATTCAATTTTATTTATATATCACCATATCATAACAGTTATCTCATAGCACTTGTTCATATAGAGCCGGTCTAGACTGACTCTATATATTGCCACCCCAACTATTCCCACAATGAGCAAGCACTAGGCGACTGTGGCAAGGGAAAAACTGCCTTTTAACCTTTTAACTCTTTAAGAGAGAGAGACACATCATTTAGTTCATTTTAACTGTGAGCATATTCAAATCGGACTCTCTGTGCGATGCTCCGGCTCGCTGTTAATAGACCTCCACTACTGCGCATACCCTGAAGGAGTTACCCTGCTCTTTTGGACAAAGAACAAATACACCATTTTTCTGATCACCATTTGGCCACAGTAGAGTAACTTAGCTTTGTTCAAGTACTCTGGTAAATACCAGGCACAACCGGGTTTTTTAATTTTCACTGAGAGACAACAGTGAATTACACAGACCACATGGTCCTCAGTACCCTACCCGGTCACTGAGCCCGCCATTTTAATCTTTACACTTAGGTTCTGCCATTTTGAACCTTAAACCTTGTTATATTATAATAAGTGTTCCTGGGTGCCTTTGCTTGAATGTTGTGTCAAAGCCAGGCTCTGCCACGTCAAGAACTCCTAACTTTCCTTCAGAGTATGGTTATTTTATGGTGTTGTAAACAGGAATCGAATTACTGTTGTTTTTATGCATAAATAATTTAACTAGTTTCCCTGTTCTGATTATTTAATTTAGAATTAAAATACCCAACTTTGTGGTAAACCATTAATTATACTGAGATCAATTAATGTGGTATCATTTTCCATTTTCTTAAAAAGGGTGGTGCCCTGAAGAACTTTAATATTAGTTAAAGTTATTTTTAATATCATATTTGAGCATTCCTGATAGCCTAAAATTGATCAAACAACCTGTTACCCCTACAGACAACCAGTAGAGACTCAAGGAAGTCACTGCACCTGGCCAAGAAATACTGCGACACGTAAACCGACACGTTCGTTCCTGTGCTCCAGTGTCATCTTCACTGTATAGCTGCACATGTAAACACACACTGGTATGCAGAAAAACACACACTCTCATACCTCAGGGTGGAAAGGATGACATGATTCAGGCTTCTTTCTGTCCTTCTGAAACTTCAGCCTGTCACACTTTAGTGACTCGTTGTGTTCAAAGGCGTCAAGGGTGCAAATATATATAAAGAGAACATGTTCAGTGCTCCACCAATATACACACAACTTATTTAACCAGATGTGAAATGGAACACATAAGTGGTGCAACCACACAAAAAAAAATTAACCCAAGAGAGGAAATAAAAATTGTTCTCAAACTCAGTAACTCAAATATCTTTCTGATGACAAAATGAAATAAAAATTATTTCAGAAAAAGCTTCCACATGTCAAATATGTGTGTTTCATCTAGAAAGGATATACATGATCTCGATGGGATCCATGGTTACTGGAGGAGCACTGCTGCAGTCACACTTATTGTCCACAACAACCATGAAGAGGTTGCTGCTGGGAATCTGCTGTATGACAAAAGACCTGCAGCACAAACAGAGACAGAGACATTCAAATGTAAAAATAAGGCGAAAAGCAGCAGACTGAACACCTGCTTTTTAATATGGTTGTGAATGTAACTATTCTAAGATGGCCTAAAGCAGTACCTGACACAGCCCTCACAGTCAATGTTGCCTGTTGTTTCTTTGATGGTGCGTTCAGAGACAAAGGCAGGGTATTCTGTATCACATGGCACCATCATGGTTTTACCCCGAGATCTCTGAGCTGAACGTATGACAAAGAAAGTTTAACTGCAGAAGTTGACAAAACCACAAATAAACACAGGTTTCCATTTCTACATGCACGTGCACACACACACACTTACAAAACAACACAACAACTACAGTTACCTTTAACGGAAAGATCGACATTCCACCAGCTGTACAGGTTAAATTCTAGCAGAAAACTTAACAGAGAAACACAAAACGTCATATTAAAACAAATGCTTTCAGTAACAGATTTGAAAAAATATTAATTACTATGAGGTAACAGGAGAATAAGCATTAGCTAATAGTTGTCAAATGTCTATAAAAGGGTATAAATAGTTAATGAAGACATTAATTACCATTTAACCACTTAACTGAAAATAATAGTATTACATATTAACAAATGTATCTTGTTACTAGTTGACACATTGAGTTATTAACTAATATTAATTAGTATGTTGTTGATAGGGTGCAATATGTAAATGCATTCATAGCCGAGTTATTTATTTTATGAAATATATATTTTTTAAATGTGTATTAAAGGGTGATGATTAATTATCCATGTACATCTCCATCCTTCAACTTATGAGTTATTTTTGTTCTTATCAAATACTATGATTAATTAGCACACCCTTATTATAAAGAGTTACCACATTGTGTACATCATATCATTTATAGGCCCATATAATAAACTTTATACTTCTTAAATGTTATTCTTACATGACAAGTTCAGTCAGGAGCCACCTAACGACAGAGAAGGGCTGAAAGAAAAAGCATAAAATGTCAGAATCTGTGTGCAAAAACGAAATAATGTATTTAAATGTCAGAGTTCATTTTGAGACGGCTCTGTGCTGATGTTCCACCAGTGAACAAACAGTGTTAACCCCAAACCACAAATATACACATGCTAAAATGTCTCCGTTTTTAAATCTACAAGCTTACGTCTGACAAGGTGCGTGCACTGTCGCTGCTCCCAGCGTACTCTTTGCAAAGGGCCTGGTAATCATACAGTGTGATCCTGCAACACAAACGGAGCAGCAGAGGATTTAATAATATGACACGTGTGACAACATGCTTAATGTTAATCAGCTCAGAGAAATGTTACATTGTGTCTCCGACCTTTTGAAGGACCCCATTTGGAGAAGTTTGTTCATAACAGCTCCCTCCACCTCGCCAAAGAAGAGCCCTGTCTGAGAGAGAAGTTATGTCAAAGCACACACGCAACACACCCAGACACACACACACACACACACACACACACACACACACACACACACACACACACGTTGAACATTCAATTAAAAAGGAATTGTAACTAAGAAAGTTGTGATTAAAGGTTTTCTAGTTTAAAAAGTTCACAGACAAACTGCATCAGCGGGCAAAACAGCAGATGCAAGCCACAGCTCCTTGACAGGGACACTTAGCAAAACTCCAGAAAACTTTGGAAAAATTATACCATCAAAACTGGTATTTGTTTCCTGCTGTTAAGGTATAGGAAATCATCTTGTAAGAGTCAATCAGTGTTTGTCTGCATAGTCAAACACACTTTACAGGGTTAGGTGTATGCTATAATGCAAACAATCTGTAATCACTTATATTATCAGACCCAAACATTACTGAATCTCTGTGGGATGTTCTGATGTGCAAAATGACTGCCTTCCTTCTTTCATGCTATCTTTCAAATTTCTCTTCCTTTCCAAGACTTTTGGGGAAACTGTTGTCCATAGATGTAAACATGTATACACAAACATGCACACAGTACCTGAGATTGCTCCTCTGTGACCAGGATGAAGCCGTTGTTGTCAATGAGATAACAGTTAATGTCCTGTCAGAAAGGTGAATAAAAATATTATGTTAACAAAACTATCTGAGGGAAAAAAGTAAAATCCAGAGTTATGTGACTGCTCTTACCTCGTTATCACAGCTGATGCTACATTTTCCATCCAGCGCTGTACACTGAGCACAACACACGTTGTGGTTTATTTTCACACCTAATCAGGGAGCTCATTTTATTGCATTTCGCAGTAGCTGTTGTGTAGTCACCTGTCTGCATGCTGTCCAGAACTTCCTCTGAAAGAACTCGAGCTTCATCTGGATCCCTACAGCTGAGCACCAGACCAAACACATTAGGACTGCACAATATCCAAAAATAACTATTAACACGGCGATGGTAATGATAGGAAAGATCATTTAGAGGTTGTTTACCTGCAACAATTGGAGACTTTCTGTCATCGAGGAGCTGAATTGCTGTGCTGGCCAAAACCACACTCTTATTTTCTAAAGCTAGAGAGGAAGAGCAGAGAATAAACTCAAAGTCTTTTATCCAGATTACATTTTCTGCTCACTAGGTGGGGCCCTTTATTCAGCAGCTGCAGTTGGCATGCTCAAAAGAAACTGCAGTACCGGTCCATTACTTTACAGCAATGGAGTCCAGTCAGAGCCTTTTCTACAGCCAGATGACTCTAATAATTCTGAAATGGGTGCTGTGATAGGACATTTCAGGTTATGAGTGGATGCAGTCATCATTAACAGAGCAAAGGTAGTAAATGTCCTGGAGAGTGAAGCTGAATTCTCCACCCTCTGGCTAGCAGACAGAACGTGGGCCACATTAACTGCAGAAAAGCAGTGAGGGAGGTGAGCTGTGCTGCACATCCTATCAGTGGAAACCAGTAAAAACCACAATCCATAACAGAAAGAGGGACATAGAATAAGACTGATTTAGATGTTAAAATGCTGAATGACTAATGCGACCACATGAATTCCCAAAAAGTACTTTATATGATGCTGCACATGATAATTGAAAGTATATTAAGAGTGACTTATAGTATATCGTAAAGTGCAGATAATTCAGGCAGATAGGCTTACATCTGGTGGAGTTTTGTCAAGTAACTTTTATTTTGTTCTGCAGACTTTAGCTATACTACCTCCAATCTGTGGATTTGTTTTGCATACCTGTGCTGACGGGGATGGAGTAGACAAATGTGCCGGGGACCTGCTCTGCCGCTCTCTTGTACCACAGAGGGAAGTGATCAGCATTGAACACTCCCTCCTTGTCCTCGGCTGTCAGGAAATCTCTGAGGAAGCACACAGAATAAAACCGAGGTGTGGAGCAAAGGATTAGATTCATCAAGCCCAATCACGGCCTCGCCTCACGCTGTAATTAATGATTAGAGGAATGTTGAGCAGCGGCACTCACTGATTGGAGAGCTGATCGGCGGATACAAACAGGTTGGTTCTCGACAAGCCAGTGCGTGTACCCAGGAAGGTAATCTCCACTCCTTTGTCTGAGTTCCTGTTGGTATAATGCACAACAGCTTTCCCTGAACATGCCTGACACAGTAATACAATGCCACATGTAATCTAGGTTTGCCTTTTAAATGTCTGATGCATGATGATGCATTTAATCTTAGATCTGCTGCTGATTAAACAGAAAGGTGTTTAGAGGAAAGTTCTTGACGCAGCTAAAGTAGCTCTCTTTTTGAAGACACATTGCAAATTACCATATTAAAAGAGGCAGACTTCCAAAACGTACTTGCTTTTTATTCAATCATATCGTGATATTAATTTGGGTTTTATTGTACTTTCTTTTAGCCAAAATAAGCACTTTGAAGACATCACTTAAAGTTCCTGGGAACATCTTGTAATGTTTGATATTTTAAGGACTGAATTAGCATAAATAACATAATAATAATAATTAATTGATCATCAAAAATGAAAATAATGATTTAGTTGCAAAGCCTTATATGACACACACACACACATAGAACATGCATTGCGAGACAGATCTTATGCAACAATATTTGCATCAGGACATTATATTGGAATTCAGAGTGTTCACATTTTTGTCTTAATGTCTGTACGTCTTAAAACAGCATTCACATGTCCATGTGTGCATTGTCGCTGTTTTTGGTCGCTGTGATTGTTCCTCCTGTGCATACCAGCTGTGAAAAACAACGACCGCTACATGATTGTATCCTCCAAAGTTTACAGTCTTTTAAGTACAAAATTCCCAGCCACATACTAGCTTCAGCTGAACTGTGAAATGCATTTTTGCACAGAACAAGGGCCCACCTCTTACATTAAAATTGCATTGGATCTATTTGCAGCCTGTACAGGAGGAACAATTAAAGCACCCAACAATGTACAAATGGGCCTGTGAGTATTGTTTGAAGACATAGTTGAAGAAATATGAACCTCTCTTTAATGGTAAAGAGATATACCTTTCATTAATGATTTGCTAACAGTTATAATTGCAGATGACTTACAAACATTTACTGATGGCTTGTTAGAAAACCCTAATATACACCTTTCTTTAATTTCCTACTAACACTTGTAACTGTAGACTTGACCAAAGTGTTCTTACTCTGACTTGTTGAGGGCCAGTCCAGTCCAGTAGGCCTCCAGTGGAGCAGTGACCACAGCATCAAACAACACCTCCTGGATCAGATCTCTGTCACCTGCACAATGTTGCAGACCAGTTTAAAGACACGATTAACAAATACAGACCTTTTTTACCCTTATACTTAAAACCTGATCCCAGACAAAACAGACTCCATGTAGTCTAGTTTATTCAGGTCTGACTCAGATGTCTCTTACACTTGAGGTGTGGTCTGCGGCCCGTCATGAAGAGCTTGATGGCTTGAATCTGGGTCAGGTGACGGTGCTCGTGCTGCTCCTCTGTGTTGCAGTAAGTCCTGCGGTCCAAACAGAGTCACGCTGTTACATCACAGGCCTCAACATCCCTGATGATCACAGAGGGATAACCTACATAACACATGAATGCCCACTTCCATAACCCCAGCGTTACCATTCATCTGCCAGGGCGACATCTGGTTGTTCCAGATCACGGAGCCCTGAAAAACACAAGTCAGTAACGCTTCAGCAATGCCATGCTGGCTGGACTGATACAATAAGCCCCCTGAAACAAGCAGGTCAGAGTGACTCACTGTATTCAGCCTTTTGTTAATAGAGTAAATGCCAGAGTTGGAGTGACATACCGGCTTCAACCGATACATTTCCTCTGAAGAAGTACTTTCCATGACCTCTGGAGAGAGCCACGCCGACACTAGAGACACAAACATTTAACTGTAACCGAGACATAAACTGACAGAAAGCCGTTTTAACGACGTAATAAAACTTTCCCTCCACCTGAAGGGTGTTCCTTTTATGTCAGTGTAGTAATAGTCATTGTGCATCTTCAGGACGCGCCTCTGAAACAGCAGAAAAAGAAGTGCAGATGAGGTTTACTTTGTTAGTCAAGAGACAACAGGGAGACAACAGCCGTCATCTGATAGAGAGACACTAAGCATCTTTATCTGCAGCCTCACCCCTCTGTCCACCGTCTTCTTCGCCTCCATGGAGAAAGTCCCTGTCCTCCTGTTCACCATAGCGTTGCGTAGCTGAAAGATAAAGCACCCAAAGAGGCACACAGAGCGGAGAAGTTGAGGCTGGGTCACTGATCCAGCAGCCTGTATGTTGCTGCTGCAAACTGAGTCATGCCTTGATAACTCCTAATGTTAATGTGAAATAATAGATACTTTACAGGACAAACTAATGAACATGCAATCCAGTAATAACGCAAAATCAAGGCACTGTCAGGTGTAAAGTGCACTAAAGTACATTTCATACAGACAGTTTCATAATGCACACAATTTATTTGCGCTGAAGAATAGTTTTTCTTTCTATAACATTGGTTTTTAGGGGTTTAACACGCACAATATCATCTTTGTCTTCCCACTCCACCTCAGAGAGATCCACGCTGCTGTAGTTGGGCTTCCTCCTCTTCTGACCATCCTGATACTGCACAGAGGAACACAATATACCCAGTATAATGATCCCTTTTGTGCAATGACATTTTATTTTGACTAAACGTTTAACCATGGCTACATGCCTGACCCAACTGTGAAATCTGCATGTGACACTTTATGAGCTTGATATTAAAGAAATAAATCTATGTAGGAAAGCATCACTGTAATCTGTCCTTTGTGTCAGTCTTGCTTTGGAGGTTTTGCTGTGTAATTATTTAACAAATTGTCTGTGAAATTAACACTGTCAGGTCAATTAAAAATAATTAATGTGATTGATAGTAAATCCACGCTCATACAAGTCAACATCGATGCATTACACTGTACATGACAAACTCTGCTACTGTGTGTCATCTGGTCCACAAGAAACAAGAAAAGTCAAAGACTACAACCACAGCACAGTTTTAGCCACAAAGAAACACTCACAAGAAACTAACACAGACCAACACACACACACACAGTTGCACAGAGAGGAGTAGCACTAACACTGGCACACACAGATCCACTAGCACAGCCATAGCTCCTGAGGAACCAGCAGTCCCAGGGCGAGCGGCTGTGGTCTCTGCCAGCGAGTGTTAAGTTACCTCTGGGAAACCTCAGGCCAGCCAGCCCTATGAGTGGCCTTTATCCCTGCATGCATACATCAAAGGAAAAGGTGGGGATTACAGACTATACGAGCCCATTCAGCTTCCTAACCAGAAAACACATTTGTCTCTGTGTGCCCTCGTTAATGGAGGCCTTTAATTCATCATTTCGGTTATGCATACAATTGCATGGACAAAACAAAAAAGGAAAAACAGGGCAAAGTCAGGGAATGCTGTGAGACTGTTGACGGTGTAAAAGTGAAAGTTAAAAAAGTGAGTTACCAAAGGTCTGAGGTCCGGGTGTGTCAGGATGTAGCCATTGTTTGTGATGGCAAATGCGTACCCATGGATTCCTAACTGCAGACACAAAATAAGATATATGAGAAAGAAGATAATAATAAAAATGCATGAAATGAAATGCATTTTAATAAATGTATTTATTCAAAGAAAAAGTGAAAGAACAGCTGACTGTACCATATGTTTGGGGATGAGCTTCATCAGCTCCTGCAGAGGGATGTCTGTTCCTACGACCCCCAACAGAATACCCTGGTTCTTCTGCATGAAAAGATTCAAAACACGGAACTTTAGATGCATGAAAATTCCATCACTCAGCAGCGGTGGAAGAACTCAGATCCTTTAATTAAATACCAATATCATGATGTAAAAATACTCAATTACAAGTTAAAGTCCTAAATTCTAAATCCTCCTTAAGTACAGAAGTATCAGCAAAATGTACTTCTACTCATTACATTACAAAATGTCCCATCACTGATATATTTTCATATATGACATTATTATAGTGTTAATTCTGATTCACCAATGTGTAAGCAGATTTTTACTGTTTTAACCACTTTAGATAGTTAGGTTGTTTTGTCCAGAGCTTCCCAACCTAGGGGTCGGGCCCCTCGAAAGGGCCACAAGATAAATCTGAGGTGTCATGAGTTGATTAAATGTGGAAGGAAAAAACATATTACATTTTTGGACTTTTTTCTGATCTTTGTTTTTTTTTATATTTAATAATTTCATCTTTTTTGTGCTCGAACAGGTATTTAAATGAAACCATGTGGAAAGTCTAGAGGGGAAATGTCTCTTTGGTGGAACTTCTAACAACTTATAGACATCTGAAACGTTGACAAGGAGCTAGAACTACACACAGATCTTTATTTGTAAGGGGTCATAAGCCAAAAATGTTGGGAGCCATTAATTTAATGTTTAACAATGTATTGACTTTTATAAGCTTACTTTTTTTTTGTAAAGATCTGAAAGGTAATTAATAACCAAAGCTGTCAAATAAATGTAGATTGATAAAAGTACAATATTTGCCTTTAAAGTGTGGTGGAGTGAGTAGAAAGTAGAAAAGAAATTGGAAATAGTAAAGTACAAATATGTCAAAATTGTACAGTACTTAGTAAATGTACGTAATTATTTTCCACCACCATCACTGACTCACTCACCGTTTCATTCTTTTTGCTGAAAACAGGCATGGCAACTGTAGTCATCAGACTTGGGCCTGCTTTCTCTTTCAACTGAAAGAGAAAAGGAATGTCTAATGTTGTTTAGTTATTTTAGCTGAATAATCCCAATAAGAGGGCACCAGAATTTTCTCTGATCAGGTTTGTAAACATCAGTCAGAAACAAAAACCGCACAGAAAAGGAAATAATTTTAAACTGTATTACTCAGGCTATAACTGCACACCATTTATATACCGAACCCGCTACACAATACACTTGCAGATAGTATACGTATTATACTGCATATGTATTCAACATTTAGACAAATTGAGACTGAGAAGTGTTTTGTCCTCCAACTGGTACTCCTGTAGCAAAAATGCTATTAATGACATTATTGATGATGTTAAAACAATCATTTTATTCATAAACAAATCTACTACACTACTAAACTACTACTGTAGCCGTGGAAATGTTAATCAGTCTTAATGGATGAAAAACCAAAAATGTTTTGTTGTTTTATAGTAGCTAATTACCAGAGAGGAAAAAGTCTAACTGACATGAAATTCAGTTAAAATGTCCAGATAGAAAAGAGCGTGAGTTAATAACTAAGTCAGGAAGACATAAAAAAGGCACACTGGGTCTAGAAAGAGAGTGCTGCTTGACATGAATTAGTTCCACAAAATGTTTAAAAGCAACACCCAAATGAGATCCTGCAGAATCACACGGGGTCCCGGTCGCAGCCTTTCTGCTGTCAAAAACCTCAACCATGTGAGTCTCACGTGGGGCTCAGAGGAGGAGACGAGGTCAGTTCGGCAGGATGAAGGCTGACATAATTAAGCACATGAGCACTGTTAAAGTAGGTCTGCTATTCCCTCACCTCGCGAGTCGACACAGCTGAGCGTGCCTACGTCTATGTGTGTGTGTGTGTGTGTGTGTATGCAAATGAAGCAAACGAGCCGTGAACTGCAACGTGTACTACCTACCTTGACAAAATGAAGAATGGTGGGTCCTTATATACCTCTCAACACCCATGTTTGACACACACACACACACACACACACACACACACACACACACACACACACACACACACACACACACACACACACACACACACAC
>JAVQJF010126455.1:0-87544 GCA_036023855.1 Gadopsis marmoratus | reverse complement strand
CACACACACACTCATTTTGCAAACACAACAATTGCACATTTTGATAACAACATACAATGCAGGACATTGTAGGCTCCTGCTTAGAACACAGTCAGATGGGTGCTGCGCCTCGCCTGCAGACTTGTTTACTATGCTGTGTGTGTATTGCCATTTCACCAGCAGGATGTGCACCACCTCCCTCTAGTGAAATGACCATGCTTGTGTTAGCGCTCGAAACAAAAATGACTTCACTGTCCTTCTGTATGTGTGGCAGGAGGCTGCAGATTTGCACGGGCAGTCTGTGTGTCCCATGGGTGCAAACCGCGGCACGGCCCTGTGATATAAAGATGAAGTGACCATCTCATCCCCATCTGCCCTGAGATGATGTGTTGACATGTTTTTTTACATGGATTTCTATGACATCTTAGAAGTGGAACTTAGAAAAATGGAAGGTTTCAAAGCAAACACACGGGCCTGTGCGGGAGAAAGAATGTTTGCCATTTAAAAAAAAAAACCCTTGCAGCTGATGTTACAGACACCACTAAAAGAAACTGAGAGGTGAATAAGTGACTGAGACTGTGCAATGGCGGTTTGCTTTCTTCACTCTTTGTGTCTTGTGAGCTTGTTGTCAAAGCAACATGCACAGTCACACGTTAGAGTAGCTGTCAAAAACTGCTCAAATATTTTCACACACACTTCTCTCATAAGACTCCCTTTTCCTTTTGATCATTTTGTTTTTCAGAGCTCAGTTGAGATGTTTTGTTCCCGACCTGGATGCAGTTACGGTGCAAATAGAGAGGCTGAATGCTTTGTCCACGAAATTGGGGGCTTTACCTCGGCTGCAGTCAGGCGTTATCTGAGATAACTTGTTTTAATGTGGAGGCAGAGCTGCAGCAAACCAGTGACAGTGGGATACAGTTTAAGGACATGGAGTACATTATGTTTTTCTCTATGGCTCCTTAATCCACATGGCAGGAGGCCAAGAAGGGCTGCAGGAGCCTCGACATGCCACCCAGAAGGATATACAGCACACGGCCAGTACCAGTCAATAGTCACAGGGTGGTGTGTTGCATGTCAACACTGCCAAATGCCACGATGAATTCCTCCGTTCTGACACATTTATTTTCCAGTGGTAGCCTACATACCCCCCAGAAACAGCGCATACCATTGTCAGGTAAATGCGTCTGTAGTGGGCCCTTCACACAACAAAGCTGCCACGTTCTACAAACAAGTGTTAGAGGGAAAGGTGATCCTTCAGCCAGAAATCCACATGTTACAGCACATATTAGACCAGTTCAAGTGTCCGTCAATGAGACATTGAAATACTTCCAGCACTGGCGCTGCTGTTCCTCAGCTGACTCCGTGTTTGAAAGACAAAAAACAAAAATCACATCATAAAATCATATTCTTTTAAACCTAAATCTGATATTTTCACATATTCTTCTCCACAATTACACTATCAAGCCACACATCAGTTATACATACCTTCAACTCATAGTAGCTCTTGGGAGTCTGGGAAGCACTGGAATTCATGACTTGTGGATCAGGAAAAACCAGCAACCACAGGACAGTAACCACTTCAAAACATACTGCTTGTCGTTATTATGTTCTTTCTGGACTTTCTTCATTTGGCTGACCAGTCATATGCCGGTGCCAGTGCGGCTGCCAGCCTGAGAGATTTATTATGTGACATCGCTCATATATTTAGATTTACGGTGGCAATGAAGTCCAAAACACAACATTTCACAACAAGCAAGAAGTGTTGTTGTGCCACCCTTGTGAAATATCGTTGTGTCTCGACCCTCATGGCCACCGTATACATTTCCACAAAGGAAGCACTCTTAGTTCAGCCCTACAAAACATTTGCCAGCTGTGATAGAAGAAAGGTCTTAATCATTTAACCAGCAGAGTGGAAAGCTGTCTCTCTTTCTCTCTAAATCCCTTTTTTTTCCCCTTCAAAAAATGCCCAACAACGATCTCAAAAAGATGTGCATTTGTGTGATGGATCTGAACTGGCACACCAGAGGGAACATTGTAGGTAATAAAGTAATTTACTCAATTTTTGATTCATATAATGCATAACTAAAGTCATACATAGCAAAGCCAAATAGGTTAGGGAGTTTCTTCAGTGGTGCTCCTGCAACAAATCAGCAAGAACATGAAGGGATCTTGATTAGGTTTGTATTGACATTCGTGTCATTTTCTATATGAAATCTGCAGCATAAGCTTCAGCCCTGCTCATTTCTTACTGCCATTTTTTCCCCTCAGGAAACACTTACATAACCAAATGAAAATGCTTACATGTCTACCATGAAATACTGTTCAACTAAGTTACAAATGACCAACATGTAGAACCTACTGAAGCTTTGATTGGGCTCAAAACAGCAACCGCTGACTTCCCTCACACATCAGACCTTCTCACACTATCCTGATCATCCTCTGGGAGCATTCTTACCATTCTTGTCAGGTCTCATCCGCTGCCCACTTCATTGATCCCCTCCACTGACGGCACAGTAAGCCATCTGGAACAGTGGCGGTTTCCCTTCACCCAGGATGCAGCAAGATGGCTGCAGGCTGACAGGTGGGGTTTATGTAACCCGTGTGCCTTAATGGTGAGTATAAATTCTGTGTCATTTTAGCTTAACATTGACTGCCTTATTGAGCTATGGATATACTGTACGGCCGCGCATAAAACCCACATGCCACTATCATTTGATTGGAGTAATTTAAAAATGGTAATTTCCACTTACGCATTTCATCACATTTCAACTGAAGCAGACAATAAATCGTTGTCTCCTAAAAGCAGTTGCCGAAGTGGATAGCCAATCAGTTGGTGTGTCTCCTTACACAACACACCAGTTAACATGTTTTCTTTTCCTAAGCCAACCAGCATCTTAAGAATACCCCTGAGACCCTGTTGTGGTCATGGCCTGAGCTACACAGCCAGTGCTCCTGAGCTTCCTCATAAACACCTCTCAGGCATGAGTTGCAGCTCTGTCTGCCTCAGAAATAAGGTGGGAAATAATGCAGAGACTATAACTGCTGCTGTATGTTCCACGCAGGATTATTGTTCATATGCAGCCGTGAACGTTTGTGGGGTTTACACAATTTCCACGGGCCCCTGTGATTAGCCTCGAGTAATAACACTACAGCGTAAACTCTTAAAAATCTGTACATTTCCAGTTTTTCTTCGCAATACATCATTGTAAATTGAATATCTATGGGTTTTAGACTTTTGGATAGACAAAACAAGCTATTTGAAGCCATCACTTTGGGCCCTAAGAAACTTAGGGCATTTTTCATTATCTCTGGACATTGCATAGACTAAGCAATTAATTGATTAATCTAAAAGATAATCTGCACATTAATGAAAAGATTCGTTCATTGCAGCCTTAAATAACACTGACCCTGGAATTACTAAGAACTGTGAATGTTTTATCAATAAAATGTTAAATGAAAATTCACACAAAAATCCATATAAGCAAGTCAGATGGTTGCAGTCCTGAAATGTACTACAACTGATGTTCTGCTGCTTGACAAATAATTCTGTGGCGCACATTATAGTCTGCTCACCTACCAGAGATTGCGTTGCAGTTACTGACACACAGGCAGGCTGCTGACGGCGTACAAATGAGCTAGGTGACTGGGACCCACCACAGCAGTGTCACAGACAGATGGGGGATATTTAATCAGTGGTCGCAGACCTTTACACATCCTCAAGGAGCCAGAGAGACACCCTCTACCTAATCCCCTCGGTTTGTGTGAAGCACGAGACTGTAGTGCGTGTACTGGTTTTGGGATAAATGGGAATTCAGCCATTGCAACTGCAGAAAAACAGCAGTTTCTATAAAGAGGAACTTACCATTTACATACAGTGCCTCCTTTGCATTTCTAATTTTACTTCTTGAATAGGATGAGAGATCAGATGGTCCACAAAATACGAGGAAAACAAAATGACCAGAGAAATGGAAGAGCTTTGATGCAGAAAATCAATTCATAGGGATGTTAGTGTAGAAAATTGTAGATTGAGTGGGGGTGAGTGGAAGAAAAGCTACAGTACTTAGTCAAGACTGGATCTACATCTACATCTGTACTTCTAGTTATTCACAGGTGATTCTTTCTGTACGACTATTCATCTGTCAAGACTCGGATGCTTGTTATTTGGATGTTATATTGTGAATTATTTAAAATGTTAACTCTTCAGTGCAAGATAGATTTCTAAATGTATTTGATGAATAATTACAAGACAGAGGCTAAACATGAAAAGTAAAAACTTTTATTAGCAAAGGCAAGAGCATACTCACACACGAGCAAACAACCTCATGTCTGTATTATGTGCCGAAAGCTATTCAGATTTGATTCTAAGGCATGGTTATGAATCTTAAACACAAAAGAAATCACTGAAGCAAATCGATCATCACACACACTCCTCTTACAGTAAAACAGAATTTCAGTAGCTAACATAAATACGATTCTCCTTGTTAACATTTTCCATCAAATACAAAAATATCTCATTTACAACAAAGTCACACTCTTCTGTCCCAGCAATTCAACAGTGCTACATTATCCTCTTCCTGGTAATGTAGTCAGGAAAAAAAGAAACATTTTCAGATATGAGACCAGGTCACATTCGATGGCTTTCGCACTGCAGCAACACTGAGATAAAAATTCAATGATGGTTCACATTCCTTAACTGTTTCACATTAATGAATTAGACAGGAGCTGCATGTATTGTGGCTCAAAAACTCAGTAATATTGAATAATGGGGGAAATAAAATTTCCCCAAAATGCCCAAAACAGAAATAAAACAACATTTTCCTAGATAGGATTATGCACATTTGGAGGGTTATGAGGAGGACGGTTTCAGTGGACGGTGTTTTCAATAAATGTAAATACTACAACATAACAAAGGACATTTTCCGCTCATAAAAATAAAAATTTTTAAGTTAACATTTGCTTTTTGTAATACAAGAATGAGGTTCTTCCTGAGTTACCATATTTCACATGTCAAATATGATAAGTAGCACACAAGTAAAAGGCAAACAAACAACAAACCTTATTTCAGCACAAACTAGGGATTTGGTTTTTTTAAGCACTCTTCAAACTCTTTGTAAGATGTCAGTTAATAGAGGTTAGTGGTTTTCAATAAAAATGATGCCCCTGGCAAACTACAAAAAATATATATACTGTTTCTATACACAGAAACTTACACACAAAGAAAATGGCTTCTTTTAAGCATTTGTACCAACATGTGAAGACAATTGAATGAAACGTTTGCAGTCACATCCCACAGCATTTATACTGAGGGACAGAGACACATTCAATATGCATTAATGGCCTGTGGTGTCCCACTGTTTGGAGAATAAAGACCAGACAGAGAGCTTTATCAGGACCTGTAGTCTGGAGAATAGAGACGCGACCTGGGGCTGCTTTTTGGGTCCATCCTCGGTATTCCGTGGTTGAAGGAATTCACCACTGAAGAGTCTAAACATGAAAAAGAGCCACACATAGCACCGAGTAACTCAAGCAATTATAGCAGAACAAACGAGTCCGTTTGAGGGGGGAGAATATTAAAAACAAGAAATAATTGGATCAGTTGCTAGGTAGTTAACTTAAATGAACTCGTATTCCCCTTTAAGAATCACAAATTAACTAATTTGTATTGGTAGCATGTATAAATCTCTCCCAAACACACTGTACCAGCCAGAGCCCAGGATATAAATTGTGACATCAGACTCAGCCTGCAGTAGCTTCATTTGCATTCATTTGGAGATTTGGGGACTGATACCATACTTTTTGCTTGGTTTTATATCCAAATGAGCTTTATTTTACATTGGGTAAGGTGACATCTATTCTGGCACCTGAAAATATGTCCTGGATGCTGTCAGAACATCTTCTATTTTTTCTAATGAATTCTCAGCAGAGCGTTACACCCTAGTGGCATCACAGATTTAGGGCTTGAAAAAACTTCCCTTTACTCATTTAAAACCAAAAAAAATTGGAGCTCAACCGACATTTAGTGGTATATCCCTTTGAATGTGTGCTTTAGTCTTTATTTACTTAATAGCCGTAAAGGGGAAGTGTAACAGTGTCCTACCTGAGACTGGTGGTGTCCTGAAAGCTGGATGATAACCATGCTCCCTTGGAGAGAACACAGTGTGGAGGACTGTGGGGGATAAAAACAAGTTTAAAATCACTTAATCTGTATGTATGTATGTATGTATGTATGTATGTATGTATGTATGTATAAATATGAATTTAACTGAAAACAATTAATGACACAGCAAACATTTACCAGTGCATAAATGTTCCTCATTTATTAGTGTTACAGTACCACAGTTTTACATGCACACATTTCCTACAGAAATGATATGACTCACCTATGATGATGATAGCTGTACCAGCCAGCAGAGCAAACAGGGTGAAAAACATCATCTGGTAGCAGTTTATGAAGCTGTGCAGGGTGTGGCCCCCCTCCATGTTATCACCTGCAAGAGGAGCTGCTGAGTGACAGAGAGATGGAGGAGATTAACATGCTGTCAAAACCTCTTCAAAGAGCTGAGAACATACGGCATACTAACAAATATTAACTATGGCACTAAGGGATAATTATGCTTGTAACAGTGGTACTGAGATTTGAAAACTGAAAGCTGCCTTGTGCTTATGTCCTGAAGATGACAAATATTATTGGACAATACAGACGTTTTGCATTTTACTATGTTGTTAAAGAAACTAAACGCAGGAAAATAAGTATGACAATAAACATGTTCCCTTCTCAGTGTATAAGCGGAGCATGCAGTGACTTGTACTCCAGGGATGTGCCTAAAATGCCCATGGCATGTCAGTAAATTAGGCTACTGTTATCCAAAGATATAAATATAAATGGAAACATTTTGGTGAAAAGGTGAGGCAGCAGAGGCAACAAGAATGAATGGATCAATGTGATGGATTGCATTGAAATTAAGAAGAACTAATTATGTGCATTTCAAATGAATTTCTGTATGTTTTTTTTTTAAATATGACAGCCTTACTACTTTTCCTGTGACCTTACACACAATGTGCACTTGAGGCACAGCAACTCTTCATTTGTGCTAAAAAATATCTGACCTTGCTTGGCAGTGTTGTGATCAGCCACATGAATCAAAGTGACTGGGATGATGACACTCTGGCCAGTGCTGCTTATGGAAATAGAAGCAGAGACCACTGCCTGAGGGTCCACAGCAGTGACGGTGTACTTTGAGAAACTGGGGAAGTTATGGTGTATCTCTTTCTCTTGGACAGCAATGTTGGGAGAAGTAGACATCACCTAAAGATGTGGAAAAGTGTTTATTTAAACAAGGCTCATATTAACTGTAGAAATGTAACAATGCCACATTTTATTAAGAGGTTCTACTAGAAATACATTTTTCCTGACCTCCATGTTGGACAGGGCGGCAGTGGGGCCGTACACGGTGAGCTCAGCTGATGGATGCAGGTTTGAGAGCAGCAGCTCAGTCTGGTCAGAGTAGAGGCCTGGCTCTATGGGCAGCACGGCACTGACTTGCTCCCCAGAGAAGGCGCTGCCCTCAAGGCCTGCCCTCACCAGCAGGTTGGTCATGGACATGCTGAGCACACGGGTCTGTTGGTCAGTCACTGGCTGCAAGGTTATGGAACATGTGTAGAGGCCTGGGGCAAAAATTCACAGAGGGAGAAGTGATGATTCAAGACAAATGATTGATCTGTGCACATCGACATGGACTTACTATAGGGCGTGATCCCTTGTGTCAATGTGGTCTCAAAATGTGTCAAGATGCAAGATAAATACAAGCAAGATAAATTCCCACTCATTTCTAATCTCTGAATTGTCTGGGAGGGTCATTTCGCAATAACGTGCTCCCATTAGGACCTCAGTGGGACTCAGCTGAGTGGTTGCAGCTTTGGATACACAAAGTGACTCCCCTCAGAGATAAGCCAACAACAGGGGTGAAGTCCCAAACTCCAAACACAATTAGACCAGTGCTTTCAAGCAACAGAAACTCTGCTCAATTCAATAGATCACCTGGACACCTTTTATAGTCCCTGCTAAATTCATTCCAAGAGCAATGCAGGTATTGATTATGTGCCTGTAAACAGTAATTTCCTGCCAGTCATGCAGAGCTCAAGCATAAACAGTGCGCCTAGGTTAGGTTTAAAAGTAATATTAATTTGGAAAAATGCAGCTTCTAAAAATGTAGAACGTGAACGTGATGTGAATAATAAAAACAATCAATTTGAGTTAACAGGTAAGAGATGTTAAGGGGTAGTCTTCAACCAATACTAAAAAAAAAAAAAAAGGTACAATCCGTGATCTAAGTGTAAAGGATAGCCCAACACCAAAATTAAATATACAGGATTGGACCATGATAGACCAAATTAATTGACTAATGTTAGTCATCTAAATTAAGGTTAATTAAGGTTACCAGTGCTGTTAGCAAATACAGAAGTAAATAAGGCCTCTGACTCGCTGCTTCTTTGACCATGAACGTGATTCTCTGGTCTGAATTCAGACCAGACTTACCACTGCTGGAGTCAAAGCTGGTGTGTGTTTTGAAGACATCATTAACAGAAAAGTCAACAGCATCACTGGTGAAGCTGAGATGGCAGCTGACAGAGGTCTCTGGCTGCAGCTGAGAAAGGGCTTCAATCTGGGCCGAAGAACAGGTTCCTGCAGAGTAGATCACACTGACATAAGATACAAAACCTTTGTGCTTCATTACACACAAATTATAGTAATGACTATTGATTTATTTAGTCCGTTTAGTTAGTATTTTCTGTTGGGCAGTTGTTTAATCCATACAAAAACAAAGTGTAAAAACAGAAATTTGCTGATTTAAGGGGGTTTATGTGTCAGACAATTAGTTGGCTCTGAGCAGCCACCCACCAACCAGAGGACACTCTATAACATGTTAAATAGTGAGCTTTAGAGGTGCTGGTAGGTGTATTTTCTTACTGTTGGACAGGGCCAGACTAGCTGTTTAAGCCAAGAGGCTGCAGCTTCATATTTACAATCTAGATGTAAGAGTGACATCTAACTTCTCAACTAACTCTTGGCAAGAAAGCAAATTAAGTGCATTTTCCAAAATGCTGAACTATTCTTTTAATGAATTCCTCACTAAAACCGTGTCAGTTCCGTACCAATGAGGTTGGTTCCTCTCTCTCTGGTAGTGAGTAGGACCTTTGTTTCCTTGCTGTTCCTGACAGGCGTAGCCTGCGCCATAGCTGCTGTCCTTGTAGCTGCATCTACAACCACCTTCAGGACCAAACAAGAGAAAGAAAACAGCCAATAAACCGTAAGAACATTCAGATGAGTGCTTGGAATAATCACATTATAATTTATATCCACAACTAATTGTTTACATCAATCACACCAGACTGTCCGTTAAACAAAACTAAAGTGCAGCTGAGTGGTTAATATAACGTCTTCACTCAGTTAATTTTGTTATAATGCTTGTGAGCACTTTTCTGTTTAAGATAAAATACCTCACACCAAATCTTTTGCCGATAGGATATATTCATACAGAATTGCAGGCTCCATTCAGATCAGGAGTGGACAGAGTATGGTGGCGCTGTGAGGCAGAGCCAATTAATCCTTTCCAAACTCCATCATGTATGAGAATCCCAACAGCGTTAATGTCATGCACACACGTCAGGCAAAAACAGTGCGTTACTGAAAGGTGATGATGGATATATTATACACTACAGTACAGCTGTTCTCTTATTGTTGTCATAATAAATTGCTGAATAAGTGATAGAGTGTGATGCACTGGTAGAGAAGATCAAAATCTCTGGGGAATAGAGATGTCAAGAGTAAAAATAAAGAGATCAGAGATGTGCTGTTTGCATAATTTGAAAGTTCACTTCCTCACTTCCTAAGAGAAACAATACATATACCAGGGAATACATCATGCTTTATCACACAGTCTGTCAGCATTGCGGTTAAGATGGTAGTTACTACCTCCGGATAATATACCTCTCTGTATGTTTTCAAAATACCAGGTATCTCATAGAACACAGTGACTGCTCCAGAGTCTCTGGCTACTGCTGCACCGCTTTTAGGGTCCACTTGAAGAACACCATTAGCTGAGGAGCTCCAAGTACCATGACCACCTGCAGAGAGGGGAAGTTTTTAAAATATGTACACTTTAGTGAAACTAAATCGGCTTATAACAGCGAATAAAGGGATTTTCTAAAGGGATCAGCGAATAGAAGAAGTAATAACATTCAAATTAAATACTTTATCCTTAAAGGAAATTCAATAAAATTCAGAGGCAAAACGATGCTTCTAATTCCACTTTACTCCCAGAGAACAAATAACATAAAATAAAATGTAGTAGCATAAAGATCATGGAAGAACACAAAAGCAGATATCACATAACAAGGCTGAGTGCCAAATCTAAATCCAATTTTTTAACTTTCAAATGTTTTTCTTTAGTTCTTTCTGTTGAAAATGGTTATTTTCTGATCACACACAAAAACACAACACAGTATGTCTTTTGTTTAAAGAACATGTAGATCTCTCACCATCTGGGCTGGTTAAGTGGGCAGCGAAACAGACCACATCCCCCACCACCAGTCTGTGGGCCTCATGTGGGTGGATAGCATGCTCGACAGGTAGTGAAACGTAGTCCGCTACGCCCACGTTTTCACTGTCCCACACAGCAAGGAGAGTGAGGCCTACGTTTATGGTCCTCACTGTCAGAGTGTGGTTACCAGGCCCAATCCCCACTTGCACCAGGTCATCTCTGCAGGTCAGAAAAGAGGTAAAGGTTGAATTATGGATTCATTATTATTTACACTGTCGAAGGAAATAAGGACATTTTGTACTAAAAAACACCAACTTTGGAAGATACCAACTTTATTTGTCTAACTCAGACTGCAGAAGTCTCAAATTAGCTTCGGCTGAACTTCACACAGAACGAGGACTGTTGACTTGAAATTGTGTTAGTATACTCTCCAGTAAATTGAGTAGAGAAATAGAGTAACCAAAAACTAACATACATATCAGGTGAGTGTTACTTTGAGACATACTTGAAAAACTGGCAACCTATCCTTTAATATAATTAACAGAAACCAAACATAGACTGATATGAAGGTTCATGAAGAAAGGCTACACCTAATTCAGTTTCTCTCTCTGTACCTCGCCAAGACACGTCATGCTCCCATCATTTATCCTGACTGGATCCTCCGTTCCTCCCCTTGTGCTCAACCTCTCCAATCCTTTCATCTACAACCCTCATTCATCACCCCACACCTTATCGGCCATTCCAATAAACTCAATTGCAAATATTAATGGCATTGTCTTTGCTACTAGAGGACTTGTTAAACTGGGTAAAATTGGGAAAATAAATTGGAAATACTTATAAAACAAGCTATTGAGAAGAGTTTTGAAAAATACCCCTTATTCCTGTAGTTCAGTTTAGTGTTTTTATTTTATTCATCTTTTTGCCCCTGAAAAATTTTTTTCCCTTCATTTTGCCTCCATCTCCAAAGTATATGTTCTGAGCAAATAAGGCCAAACTGCTCCCGCCTCAGATACCAGTAAATTCCAAATGGCTCCTTGGAGACTAAACAGGATCTAATCACTGGCCTGCCCGCTTTGTCCAAGAGTATCAGCCACTTTACGACTCTGATTTTGAAACTTTTGCCCTAAAATTCTCTGTCAGCACCTGCAGCACAAGGTAATAGAATACATTTTTGTGCAGACACATGAGGGAGTCCCTCACTGGGAATGCAGCAATGCTCCTCCCTGCCCGACACTCCCATTAATTTAGCTCACTCACTCAGGTCGAAACAACACCATCAGAAATGAGGTTGAAGGAACAGCCCAGTAAATTAATGTTGTGGACACCACACACCCTGGGCCACTACACTCTGCCATGACCTCATCTACTCCAGTTGTACAGAAATTAATGTGCAGTCTCAACAAAGAAGAATGGTGTGGTGTATCATAGCACTGTCTATGTATAGAAAATATTGTTAGTGTTATATATACTGAGAAAACAGCAAAACATATCCTCCTTCGTCCTCTGCCTGTCTAGAAGTCATGTTTCACTCATTGAGACATACTGTTTATGAATGTATGAATTATGTCAGTAAATGATAGTTAACACCTGAAACATAATGACACGTGTTTTCGTGAACCTCCAGATTGTGTGGTGATGTACCTGTTTGTGGAAAATGTGAGGTGGGAATTGGAGCTTTGTAGGGCCTCTCCAGTGCTGGCATGAAAGTGGACAGTGAAGGTGAGCACTGTGCCGAGGGGGAAGGCTTTCAGCCTCTCTCTGGTGTGCGTGTAGAGCACTGGACTGGTACTGAAGCGCACATAGGACACAGGCACCACCTGAGCGAATGAAGGGACAATGTCAACTGCCATGTTAAGGGTCAGTACTACAGTTAACAATCACAGAATGACCATACAACTCCCCCCATTGAGAAAAAATACAGGCAGCTTATGGTTCAGAATGATAGCCGATACATGGTTAGTATTTGATATACTGACAATATTCTGAGCGCTATATGAAAATCTATGACATCAGAATATCCCTATCTTACTAGGGACTAACATATGGGGAAAACATTTTGTACTGTAGATTTGGGGGCAAAAGGCAAAGCATATTTTTCTTTATAGTCATGTCAGTCATGCTTTTTCTATATTAAACCAAATTGCCGAGTTGTACAGTAGATGAGAATCTCTAATCACAAAGTACTATATCATAATTTAGCATTTATCCCATATTAATTACAATGGGTAATTTAGAATTTCAAACATATAAAAGCTGAGATGGATTTCACTGTTAATATCCAGAGAAAACAATGATCTGAAACTTTTTTCACACAGTGGGGTTCTCAGACTGACCTTCAAAGCAAGGATGAGCGTTTGATTGATGCCAAAGGTCTCTTGCGAGGTGATCAGCAGAGAGGAGATGCCAGTGAGAGAGCCAGAGATGAGGAAGCCCGTATCATCCACTTGAGCGATAACAACCTGGTCAGGGCAATCCAGCATCTGGTAAGAGAGTGCACCCACTCCATCCCTATTAGACATAGACACACAAGCACATCAAGTTGGTCTGAGTTCTCTACACATTTGTCTGTGCACATGTTTTCAGAATAGACAAAAACCACTGTACAGGCATTTGTAACTCACCTGTTAGTTTGGAGTTTGAGGGCTGAGTTTGGAGCCATCAGTAACTCCCCAGCCTCCACTTCGGGATTAAGCATGTGTAGCTTGTCAAAGACCTTGATCAAAGCAAAATGTTGAAACTAATTATTTGAGGGCTTTACTCATTCTTTGATGTTTCACACTAGTGACATGTCATAGCGTAATGCAATTTGAAGCTATATGAATTCAGTGCCAACTTATCTACAGTCTTATCACTTCGCAAAGTTAACAGATTTTCTTCAGATATTCTAAAGCTATGAAACTTGCGCTCTGCTGCCTTACATAGCAGAATTCTCTATTATGAATTGTGTGTGTGTGTGTGTTTGGGGGGGGGGGGGGCAAGGACACACAGATACAGTGTCTACAGCAGTGTTTTTTTCAGTTGTGTCCCCAAAAAGACAGGTGTAGCCACAGTGCTGTACTGTACCTGGATCTGGATCTCATCTCTGAGTTCCCGCAGATTCCCAACTAGCTGCCCAGCCTGGGGGTCAGTAACTCTGAGCACCACCTTCAGCCCTGTTCGCCCTCTTGTTCTTCCAGTCACCCTCATGCCAAAGTTGTGCTCTGACTGAAGCTCCACGTTAGCCTGAAGGAGACAGGCACCATTATGAGGACGGCAAAAATAACAGCAGCAAATAAAATAAAATGGCAACAGTGACGAGGAAGCAGAGACAAGGCAAATGCATTAAGTCATGCTGTAATGCAGGGACAGCACATAGTCAATCTGATAAAAGGATTGAAAAGACAACAGGAGCGAGAAACAGGAATGGTTCAGTGGCAGAAACTGCATGTGATATCAAACGGAAGATCAAAAATTCTGAGTGATGGGTACCCCAGTGTGTCTTGGCTGGACATCCAGAATGTCTCTCTTGGTGGTGGACCAGTGGAAGGTGAGTCCAGGTAGGGCATTGCCAAAGGAGAAGGGTGTTTGACTATTGGTCAGACCCATCACATATACAGGCATCTAGAAAGGGAGATGAATGAAGGCAATCAGTGAGTACAATATCGTCCATAGAGCGTACTGAATAAAATGTTTCCCTGTTCATTGCAATGTTACAATAAGCAGCACCATAGAATTGGGCTGTTTTTTTATACAGATGTTCTTCTCAAAAATAACCATACCTGTGCTGCTGTCTTCATTCTCGTGATGGGTGCTCTGATTCGAATGGCCGTCAATTGCACAACCTCAACTTCTACTTGATCCTGAGGACACAAGAAAATAAGCTTTTCATCTGTAAAATCTTAGTGAGCCATACACTAGTCCACATCATCTATATATATATTTACCTGAGACACAACGACTAGCTTCCCAGTCTCTGCATCAACAGCTTGGACGAGGCCAGTGACCGTGACATTACCAATGGTAGCACCCCTGACATGGCCCATGCCATTAACAGAAGCTATGTTCTCACTGGAAATAGAGAAAAGGATATTGGACTGAGGCTGAGGGCCACCCTCAGATGTGATCTACAAAATGACAGCAGGGATGAAAAAGGGAGGGATGGTTTGTAAGAGAAACAGGAAAAGAAGAAAAAATGAGTATCACTCTTACATGAGTGATCTTGACAACACTGACAGTTCATCAATGCAAGACCTGATTATAATTTGCTAAAAGCTCAAGATCAGAAAAATGAAGTTCCAACACAAATAATGTGTAGATCATGCGTATTACTGAGTTTAATGTTTAGCATTTAGGAGGCCTCTTGGATAGATGGTAAATGCTTTCTAATTAAAGCATGAGTTGAGGCAAATGAAAGGTGAGCTGGATGTTTAAAACAAGAGCAATTAGGTTAACATCATGTTCAAAAAGAGACTTGGCAGAGAGCTCTTTTGCAAGATGAACAAGTCCAGCTACTTCCAGACAAAGCATAAACATCAATATTATACATACCTGCATCATTGCTCCAATTAACAGAGTCATTTTCCTTGGGATGAGTTTGAATGGTGGAAATACCTAGATGTAAACAGAAAAGAGTTACAATATGTGCAACATATACAAGAGTCAAAATTTGAATGAACATTTTGGAAATTCACTCGAGATTTTACCTCAATTTCTTGAGGTGCGGATGCGATTTTCCCTCCATTTTTATCCACAACAACAGCTGACAGAGTGGTCTGACCAATCAAAAGACCTTTCACCAGGAAAACAGCTGTATCGTTTTCAGTGGACTCCGCTAATGGTCTGCACAGAAAACATTTAGAAATGTACATAAAGCCTTGCAAGTTCTTACATCATCAACCCAAACAAGGTTTCACATTACTTACTTTAGTGAGACTATTGCAGAAGCTGCCTTGAGTTTAAGATTCATGAAATGGAAATAGCTGGCTGGGAAGGGCTTCTTATTATCATCCAAGACTCTGACATAAGCTCTCACAGATTTGCCAATCTCCACCTGTAATACAGATGAATGACATCTAATGACTAATCATTTCGGTTCACAGGCAGGGCAAACCTAATGATGCTAATTCCTGAAAGGCTGACTTTCATAAAAACAGGGAAGGAAAGTGCTAGAAGAAGACAATGAGGCATTTCAACAATGTGTGGTACTGATAATAGGAATCATCTCGTCAAGTAGTGTCTGGAATCTCCAAGATGAGAGTTTATGGGACTGGAAACTGACCTTGTCAACCACTCTCACATAAACCTCCAGGATGTCAGAAACGTGTACTGTGGCCTTGGCGGGCGCTGGAAATGCCAGACAAAGGTCATGAACCATCACCTTCACCTCCCCTGGGTTGATGGTAGAAACCTAAGCACACACAACCAATCAATCATCAAACTGATATTTTCATTGTCAAAATCTCAAATCTCTGCATTCAATGGAGCATTTTTGAGCAGAATGGCTTCTTGGAAATTGCACAGTATGTTGTTCAATATCACAATTGTATATTCCCCTGTACTAATCCCACCACTGTCCAGATGTTCCTTCTCACCCGAGCTGCTCCTTGGGCTTCCTGGAATACCACGTTCACTATCCCTTTAACACTGGTATTGATGAAAAAGTAACCGGAACCTTCTCGCAGGGCCAAGTTCGCCTGCAAAACAAATTACAATCAATGCCTTGCAACACTGCTGAAAATTCACTGTCAGTTTGCTGTCATGTTTTTCTGACAGCCAGTTGCCCTTGCATGTGACATCCCCACAGCCGCCCAACACTGCTCCTATATCACACAGTATTAGGACAGAAAGGTAGTAATTTCCTACTGTGTAGCAGATAAATTATTTGAAATTTGAACATTTTAATTAATTAAAGTGCGATTACTTTTATTTCCATTCTTTGTTCTGCATGGTGAAAGGACTAAATAACAGCCAATATATACGATGAAATATCTAATGCAATTTTACTTTTTGGTAAAACAAGCCATGAAAAGCCAGTGTGTCTGTCAGGATTAACTCTTGCGAGGGTGAAGTTATGTACGCAAAGCCACAGCACTGATAAATCTGTCCCATACCTGCACATCTGGGTGGTTGTATATGGTCACTGTGTCAGGAGAAACCGTCACATCTTCAACCAACAGGAGCTCAAGGGTGGCTGAGACAGGAGTCAAGGGATCATTCTGTCCAGAAAAGAAGAAGAGCAGAAAAATAATTAGTGCTATGGATACAAATGTAAATATCTTACAATACAGTATACTGCTAATACCAGATTATGAAGGCAAATCTGAGAGTATAAATTAAAATGTAAGTAAGTTGAAGCTGGAACAGGTCAAAAGAATAATAGAATAAGCCTAATTATCACATGTAGATGCAGGTTTATTGGATAACAGCATCAATGAAAAGAGTATAACCTGCACACCAACTCCAAAAGACACAATTATTTCAATAGCCTTTCCTTCACATTCTTCAGTCAAAAAACCTCACTTGACGAAGATATGATAGAGCAAAACGTTCACAGATGAAAAGAACAACATTATACTGATAATTTCAATAATGCCCAGCTGCTTCTACTTTTTAAGAGGAAGTGAAAAAACGTTTGACACGTCTCAGTGGTTGAACCAGTGTTTTAACTTACTGGACTTGGAACTTGGGCTGCTGCAAGATGCGCCAACTGGTAACCCAGAGCTGTCACTGTGATCGCTGCAGTGCCCGTTTGATGATGGACAAGAACTGTCTGACGTCCTGCCACAGGAAAACAAACAAAGCAGTAATTACACAAACAAATCCAAACTATTTGTCATAACTAATCTATAGAAACAGACAGCAAAAACACAATAAAAATGTATTTCCAGTGATAGGTGAATGGGTAATTCCCTGTCTGCCCCCACTGTCTTAGAATTAAATCCTGCCAAAGCTTTCTCTCCTGCTTTTACCTCATTACTTTCCAAATGTCTAAACAAACAAGTAAAGTTAAGCTGACAACCTACTCTTTCTTAAAAGCACAACAAAACACCAACTAGAAAGATTTAAGGCAAGTCACAGTGTTTTACCATGAAGTTTCATCTGTTTGTTGCCATCCTCAAACAGCAGTAGCTCCATGGGCATAGTAGGTTCAATACTGGCCACAGACACCTTGGTCGATTCCCACAACATGCTCAGAGAACTAAAGTTGTCAAACTTCCTTCCTTGTTGATCAAAAGCAGCCATGTCCAAAATGGGGTTACGGTAATTTGAAACAGGTACCTAGAAAAATTATTTTTGATCAATTTATTTCCCAAACAAGATGCTTCCATCATAAAAAAACATTAATAATCATTATCATAATCATTGAGCTAAAGACACTTTTTAATACCGGAGCAATAATGTGCTAATATTTTGTAAGGTAGCTGTAGCTTTCTTCCATTTTAGGAGAAAATCACATAAAAAGCATTTTACAAAAACCAAAATGTGAACAGCCATGGACAAAATGTATGTAATCCACAAAAAAGAATACCAACATTAAAAAAGTGAACATTCGCAGCTAAACACCGCAAGGAAAAGCGTGGGGACCCTTGTGAAGGGACCACATACATACCACTTGTTTGTTCTGCTGCAGCAGTGGGCAGGTCAGGCCCAGCTGTGGGCTGGTATACACTGGGACCAGGGTGAAGCGAGACGGAGGGGCACACACAAACTTGACCACTGCTGGCTCCACAGCAGGATAAGGATTAGTCACACTGGCCTTGTTACCCACCGTCACCTCCAGCACCTGAAAAATAACAGAATGACAACTCAGATGAAAGCTAATGACAAAATACTACAGGAAGGAGAACTCACATATATACAGTGGCAATATCAATAAAGGCGGATTATAAAGCGAGGATTTCAAGCTATTGTATTAATTCTCAAGGTACAAGAAAAAAAAGTTATGAAATCTAACCACACACTTCTTCAATTGGCAGCATGAGAGGTAAATAGAAACAATATGATTTCAGTAGATCCCACCTGCTCTCCCAGGGTCCTGCAGGTTGCTCTGACCCAGTGCTGATTGTAGTTGTGAGATGAAGGACCGGTCAGAGTAAGGCTCACGCTGGCATCATCCTCAGCTCTCAAGTTGCAAAAGAACTTTGAGGGCTCTAAAACCCAAGGCCGTGGCCCGCCCTCAAACAACATGTCCTTAGATGATCCCAGAGTCACCACGGCCACGGATACAGGGTCAATCGCCTGCCAAATACAATTTTATTATGAAGTTCATACAGTTACAACAGGACACTTTCAGGGAGAAATGCTGTTACAAATGTCAACATATTTGGTGGATCAAGATGTAATGTCATGAAGAGATCACAATTTAGAAATGAAAGCAGGTATTTATCTATATCAGCTTGGGCATTCTACTGGTAAAAAGGAACTTAGCCTGGGAAATGTTAAATACACAGCATTTATCACAGTAAGAAACAAAAGTGGCTCAACCTTTAGCTGCAAAATTTTGAAGAATACCACTCAATACCATGATAAACAATACATAGCCTCAAAAGTGGTGCATCAAACAGCATGACACTGTACTGATAACCTGAATGTAACATGCGAGGAAACCACAGCTAGTTCAGGAATGGCAAAATGTTTCATGACCGGTGATTTAGTCAACTCATCAAAATATGTGCCATTCTGTTAAATTAAGTATTCTACCACAACGGTTGAATTCAATGTCATTCCTGTGCAGAACTAGAGCCCGTGACGTAGAAAACAAATCATTGTGGCAAGTCTATAATGCATAATTAAAATGCACAGAGGAAATCCAGGAGGAGAAGATTTTAACACCCGCTGATCATCGCATTTCTGCTTTGATTGCAAGGAGAGACTGTGTGTATGTGCACGTGTGCGCATGAGTGCGATGGTTTCCTTAGAAGAGAAAAACTAATTGGTGCTTTGTGGTGAGTTGAAAGATTAAAAGCAAATCACAACAAAGACTTCGGGTAAAGTTCAAGATTATTACACATGCAGATGCCCCATAGAATTCAAAAAGAAAGTGTGTGTATTCTATTAAATAAACAACTTAAAATTACCCACAAGGAAATTAGAAGTCAGACATGAATAATAGAGGCCTTGAGAAACATCCACCAAGAGGGCACAATTACACATCTCAAAGTTCATGATGAGCAATGCCCTGGAAGGACGAAAGCTTTCACTCACTCTGAGGGGAAGATAGGCGGCAATGGTGATCTTGGCACTGAGGTAAACATTCCCGTGGGTGTAGCTGACTGTAAGCACGGTGTACCCAGGGGCCAGGGCCTTGGCTCTCACCCCACTGCAGTGGTCCTGGCCTGGAGCCAGCCTCCCTGGATCAGGACAGAGTGGATTGGAGGAAACCAAAGAGTAAGAATGAATGCAATATTACAATGTGCAAATAGCTACAATTGTTTAGACAGGTGTACTCATTTATCTTCCTATCTTATACCACGTTGGAGTACAGAGAGGTCTTATTTGTCGCAGCCCACTCTGATTAATAATACAAGAATCCAAAATGAAAACCTGTAGATCTTGCTAACAGAGGAGATTTCAAGGTGTAATGATTATTTGAAAGTCATAAAAAATGCAAAATGCTTTAGTGTTAGGGAGGATACCCATACTGTTTGTCAAGCACAGGCCACAACCAGCGTTTTTGCACTGAATTTATTTGGGTGGCTGACTAATGTGGATTAGCATCTACAAAAAAATAATAATTCTCATTCCATTATTTACAGTATTTAATTCTTCCTTACATAATGAATGTGAAACTGTAGTTTAAGGTGTGAAATTATTAAAAGGTTCCCTGCACTAGTGCTTTCATGGGAGATTGTATAGGTTGAAAAAAATGACTGTAATAACCTAAGTTTTTATTACAGTTAATACTGCAACAACAATGAATACAGGGGGTGCCCGTCCTACACGACACACAGACTACACACTTTCATGAAAGAAAGTGAGCAAATGAGCATAATTACCCTCCCATAAGCCCCACATGCATGTTCACTTCAATATTGGTAAAAAACAAACAAAAAAACAAACAAAAAACCATTGGTTAGTGACCTTAACTGAATCATTCTACCTGGAGTCTATGAGTGAATCACCCACAATATGCGATGACGATGAAACAGCTGCTTTACACAAGGTTGTGTTATGAACCCAGAAATATGAACCCACAAATATGAACCCAGTCAGATCACCCAGACTCACCATCTAGTAGTTGGAAGACGCCATGGTTCTCCTCTTCAACCTGCAGGTCAAAGTGGGAACAGTCACTCAACATGACCCGCTCTTTCTCCACCTCATCCAGCAGGCCAAAAATCCTGAGGGGCAGATCCAGAATCAGACCCACTCTGACTTCTACTGAGCAAGGAGCAAAGTCCATGGCCACGGGTTCAACAACATACACCTGAAAGAAAACAGGATCAAAGTAGTATAAAAGAGTTTTAGATTGAGAGCTGGGAATTACAGTACAATAGGCAGATTCAAGCTTTATCAAAGTAATCAGGATTATTATTTATGCCATAACTTCAATATTAATATTTAACAGGTGGGTTTTGATGGTCAATTTACCTTCATCTGGCCAAAATGTAGTGGGTTGCGTAGATCATGAGCATAAACTACGCTGACGCCAATGTCACTGACTGTTGTCATCACTCCTTTCACGGTCACTGTGGCGACAGCTGTATTAGAGCAAGACCAGCTGAAATTTCCACTCCCTCCTGTTGCCTGTCACAAGCACCAGAGAACAAAGTCATCACATGCACCAGAATGACACCTCTCAGAGGAAAAATTACTAAAACACTCAAAAGGGGTTTATGGAAAAGTATGAATAAGAGAAATTGCTACAAATACTCATACAAACGGTGTCATATGCACAAATTAAAAGCCATTCAAGCACAAAGTTTTCATGTATTCTGAAAAGGAAAAATTACCTTTATTGTGTACTGATACGCTCCAACCTTGGGCTGCCACGGAAATGTGAGAATACTGGGACTAAGCACTATAGGGTTATATATTTCCACATCCTGTTCATTGTGGACTGGGTTGGCAAGTGCGTGGACCTTTCCAGTCTAAAATGGAACAGAGGTCACAGGAAATGATCAAGATCTCTCTACTGAAGTGGAAGAAAGGGGCAGAAGGTTAATGCAATAATGATGCTCCAGCTGAAATGCAGACTATGACACGGTCACAGTTGCAAATAAACTCACTTCATCCACAACAGCTCTTAAGGTAGCATCAATGAGAGTTAGGTCTTCTTGGAGCGCTTTGACACGATGATATGATCCATTCAGAGAAGATTCCAGGAGTTCAAAGTACTCCGCAGGGAAGCCAGTGTCAATACGAACATTCTGGAAAATCAAATCACAAACAGATTTTTAAACAACTGCCTTTGTATGCCTCTGGACAGAAGCCTGGTTTCAAACTTTTACAGACACTGAGGTCATTTTTTAATGTGTGTCAGGATCTTGATTTGTTCATACTTTAATGGTGACCAATGTCTCATCACTGGTTTGAAATATTGGCTAATAAAACTCATAGGCTAGCAAAGGTTCAACGTGCACTAAATCGCTCTTCTCTAATGTGTCTCAGATGTGGTTCGGACTGCATCCGATTAAAGATGACCCAGGTTTGGTTTTCAGTTTTCCATTATACATGAACTAGGAATGTCCTGCTCAAATGATTGAAATTCAGGGCTGTTATCACCACTGAAAAAAACAAGCAAGAAAAAGAATATAGACTGCTTATGTAAGTACAGCAGAGTTTGTGTTCTTTACTAATGATGAAATGTGAAATATTAGATTTTTGTATCGAAAATTAGCACAGCACAATGCTGATCACGTGATTTCGGAGTGTCCAGAATACAGATACTGATGAATACTTGTCTGACTTTCACAATTGCTTTAACGTAGTGATTTTACTGGAGCATACTTACATCAGAGAGGTACATTTTGCTGCCAGATTTATCAAATACTTCAATGAGGATATCATACATTCTGCCTGTTTCGAGAACCCAGCTGTCTCCTGGGCGAATTTTAAAACCTAAACAAATTACAGAGAAAACAGAGGTTAGCTACATCTTTTAAGTACTGAGACTATGAAACACTTGCCATTATGTTTTCAATGGTAAGAGCAAGAAACAGACCTAGGTAGCCTGGTTCAACCACATAGAGAGTGCTGTTGGGTAGGTGAGACACTCCTTGCATTCGAAGGCCTGAGTAGATGCCACTAAGGAAAATTAAACCTGGCACTCATTGACAATGACAGCTCTTAACTTACTTTCTTGATTTTTGCACAATACCACTCCTCGTTAGTATTTTAATCAGAGTCTCTGCTCACAGATAAAAACAAGATTTTGTGCAAAAAACACTATCACTGTAGTAAACACAAATTCCAAACCTATATATTATCAGCTGAAAATGTAAAGTACATGACACCATTATAATAATCGCTACAGAGTGCAAGTTCGATTTGTCAGAAGGATACTCTTATGATCCAGCACCACATTGATGTGTCCCAGTTGAACTGCCGTAACTGTGGAGGTGCTTTGATCCAGACTGGCCACAGCAACTTCTTGGTTTCCATTAGGGACAACCACACTGTTCTGAAGGTGCAGTTCATACTGATCACAAGGCATAGTGAGCTCTGGACAAACACAAACACAGATTTGCTCAAGAGTTGGCATTTCTGTATAAGAAAAAAAAAATTTGCACAGCTGCTCCACTCAACAAAATTATGTTTGAACATAATGAGCTATGAGTTTGCAAAATGCAACTTCAGAGACAGGTACTAATTTAAAAGTAAAATAATGGACTTTACTCTGCAATAAACAGAGTCAGACCTGTGATGGTGCCCTGTTTAATCTTCAGGACTTTGTATCGGATGGAAGTTCCCGCAAGCAAATAGACATCATGTGCAGGACTCAGCAGGATGTTCTCTAAAATCAGCAGTCTCACCTCTGCTGCACCCACATCCTGTAGCACAGATACCATAGTTACAGTACACAGCTTAAGCATACCACCTTAAAGAACTAGAATGAAGTTGCTGAAGTGTTCAAAAATAAGGATACTGTATAAATGAAAACAATACATTTAAACTGCATGTGCCTGTTGATTTTTTAAAATTTAATTATATACAATATTACAGAAAATAACTTTTCTTCTTTGTTGGACAATTCTGGCACAGATAATTATTCTAAAAGGTTAGATTGATAACAAGAAAATATGGGCTACAAACAGACATATATAAAACTTAACTCTCTCTACTGCTGTTAAATAATTTATAAAGACAAGGAGTCATATGTAATTTTTTGGAGATGTTGGGAGATAAGCTATCGTACATAGGGCATAATTTAGCCAGAACTAATTCTGCTCTTTTAGTTTACTTTTTTCTATTAGAAATAGATCAGAAAAACCTCGAGGCTGTTTACAACTGTAACAATAAAGTGGAATATTTCAACTTTGGGCTGGTGTCAACAGCCAAGAAACATATATTGTAGTACCACTTAACAGCTTACCTTGTACAGTGGCTCTTGTAATTTGGCCTTCAACTTAGCATGTCCTGTTTTCAGTCCTGACACCAAAATAATATCGCCCTGTTTCCCAACACGCTCCATTTCAGATATGTATCCAAGGGGGGTGTATGTGGACTCAGAGAATTTAAGTACCCTTAAGGTGAGGAAAAAAAGACAGATTAGAAAATACATTTGAGACTCAACTCAGGGTTAGAATTAAAATAGAAACATCACACTATTTTCGTAAAACAAGACCACTGTACCAACAGCTTCATGGTTAGGTTAGCACATCAGTGTACTTTAATAATTTTGTCTACTTTTGGTTTGCCATCAGATTTTCTAAAAAAAACACCAGACTGCTCAGTGAAGTTTGGGTGGAGCATTAACACAAGGAGGCCTACCGTAATGAATTGTAAGAGTCAGAGAATCCATTCACATCTACATCTTTCACTAAGGTCCAGTCAAACACTAGACCTGCAAGAGTGCTAAAGGTGTTTCCTGCAAAATAAAAAAGGACAAGAGTCTTTAAGTCACAAAGTTTAAATCTAAAACCAATGGGTTTGTGAGTTTTGGTGAGGAACAGAGAATATTTGCATAGACCTTTCAATTTGTGTTACAAGGCTGAGGTCACTATACTTGAATGTATAATGGATGCTGAGCACAATTTTCTGAAAGCTTCTAGCAGTTGAATTAGCTAAAACAAAACCAATAGGCATTTCATTACAGGATATTTTCTGTCCTTTTGCAATCTACTCCATCTGAGGAATCTAAAATGCACTTTGAAACCAAAGGAAACAAAAACAAAACACCAAGCCCTAGAGCCATCATCAGAAAGAATCAGGCTGTAGCTACAGCTCATTAAACTAAGTGTGTCTGCCCTAAATGGAACCAGTCAAACACAACAAACAGCCACCGCACAGTAGCAACCTGAGGGGAAAGACAGCGCTGCCTAGAGCCAGCTCAGTCATTACTCTGAGAAGTCTTTAGAGGCATGGACTCGTTACAATGGAAAATTGAGTAACATTAAAAGTTTTGATGTAAATTATTCTGAAGAGTCTTAAGGACAAATGTATTATCATCATCAATAATGCCAGCAGCCTATAATGAGAATCACTTTATTCTGTGATAAGCAAATATATGTCACCTTCAGAGTCCAGTGCATGAATTTTGAGTGCCAGTGGCGAGTCTTCAAGATGTAGCTCCCTGGTGGTTGACTCTATCTGGATGCCACTGATGATGTCAACAATAGCGTCACAACGCAGCACCTGTCCTGTAACTGCAAATAGAAGAGGGATTAAAACATCTGTGGCATCAGTACATACAAGAAAATTCCTACACTATTGCACTTTCACCAAACAAGGAAAAGCTACCTCCTGACTGCCAGAAAAATGCTCTACAGTT
Organism: Gadopsis marmoratus; assembly: GCA_036023855.1. NCBI lineage: Eukaryota > Metazoa > Chordata > Actinopteri > Centrarchiformes > Percichthyidae > Gadopsis > Gadopsis marmoratus. The sequence goes on along the minus strand of JAVQJF010126455.1, from coordinate 62,113 downwards.
ATCAATAAAGTCAAATGTTGTGGCTCTCCTGGTCTGGTAAGCGGGCTGTTGCATGAGTGATAGATTATATCAGATTTTGTTTGGTAAACCAAAACAGCTGGAGTGAGTTAGGCCACATTCAAAATCAGTGACTGTGGTCTGAAGAGATAGTCTTTGTTTTGTTGAAAAATTAAAAATGTATGAAGAAGGGCCAATGTGTCTGATTTTTCTGATTACACAGCAAATGCTCACCACTGCCACGCATCCATGACTTGCAAACAATGCCATGGGCAGCAGATCACATACAACATTTCACAACAGCAAAGAAGGAAGAATGGAAAAAAAAAATGTTGTGTAACAGAATGTCACAAAGCACATTTTTACATTCTAGACATATTTCTGTAACATCAGCATTTTGATCCGAGACCATTTGAATAGTTTACAGCACATACATTTCAGGGTTTCCATTCCTTTTAGGAGACATTTACAACAAGATGGTATGACAGACCTATCACACCCAATAATACTATACTCATATTTGTTTGTATTATATAGGTTGTTTGTATTATATATGTTCTGAATCCTTCATATTAAAGAACACTTAAACCCCCTGGAATAACAAATTCATGGTGCGCTTCTTGTTTCAACCATATAAAGTTCATTACAGTATATGGGCCTAAATAGTCTCCAAAAGTAACCACCATTTGGGCAGCATCTACTCCTGAACGCAGCTCATTCTTAGCAAAAGAAAAAAAAAAGTGAATTTTTCTCCCGAACCAAACAATTTCCAGGGCGCTTACCTTTCTCTCATTTTCCAGCTGTTTTTCACAGTCTAGAAAAATCTGGAATATTCCAATTTTTCTACATAGGAACCTTGGATTTGCATATCTGTAAACATTTATATCCCTCTTTAATGAACAATGTGAACAGTCAGCAAGGCACACTTCAATACGGTGTTGCATCAAAACCACAGAGGTGATGATCTTTAACACTGTTATAAGTGTCTATATCCTTGTCTGTTTCTCAACTGATTCATATCAACAACTATGCACAAATTAATTTCACAGCTCACACATAGGGACCATTCTTAAATTAGCTACTTGTCTATATATTTACCAACATCTTCAGCCAGAATGATGCTGGTCAGTCTGGAGGGCTGGGTGGAGAGAGCCTGAAGAACAGCTCTCCGGGAACAGCCTCTGCCGCTCTCTTCATCCACAGCCTGGATGCTTGCAACCTCTGGTCTGGTGGAAGACCTGGAAGAATATGACCAGAAAACACAGGTCATGTGTAGAACGAAGTACCCATGTCGTTCTTCATTTGTCACAATAACATATTCTCACACTTTTCTGTGAACCTTTTATTATGATAGACCAAAAAGTGAACACAAGAAAAGCTAACTTCAATGCATCTTAGACCCCATCCCAACTAAGCTGCTAAAAGAAGTATTAGCACTTCTTTACTAGATATGATCAATCTGTTAACTGTAAAGGCTTACAGCTTAAAAGGCTATGTGCCACAGTCCTTTAAAGTAGCTGTAATTAAACCTCTTCTTAAAAAGCACTCTTGATCCAGGGATTTTATCCAGCTATAGAACTATATGTAACCTTCCCTGTCTTTCCAAGATCTCTGAGAAAGCAGTCTCCAATCAGTTGTGTGGCTTCCTACACAACAATAAATTGTTTGAGGATTTTCAATCTGGACTTAAGAGCACAGAGACAGTACTGGTGTGAGTCACAAATGAGCCAATTGCATCGGATAAAGGACTCGTCTCTGTACTTGCCTTGCTAGGTCTTAATACTGCATTCGATACCAATTGACCATCACATTCTATTGCCGCCCTTAATGGTCAGGCACCACCATATCTTAAAAAGAGCTCCTTGTGGTTCCTAGAGTCTCTAAAAGTAGAATGGGAGCCAGAGCCTTCAGCTGTCAAGCTCCTCTCCTGTGGAACCAGCCTCCAGTCTGTGCACAGGAGGCAGACTCCCTCAGCACATGTAAGGATAGGCTCAAGACTTATAGCAGGGCTGACTCAGGTGAGTCCCCACACGTTGCCATGCACAGACTACAATGTACAGTATACTGAGTTAGCCGCGTGGCCTCACATGGCCCATGCAATGTGACAGTCGCAGGTTTGTCTACTCACCATCTGTAGCAGCCTTCGGTGGCTTCCAACGTGAAGTTAATTTTTGTACTTCTAGCAAGCGGCAGCAACACTTTTGGAACATTTAATTTCGAGGAACCGTTGACTTCAAAAACGGTCGTTAATAATAGTAATAGCAACACTGATAATTTTAACGGAACCATTTCCGCTTCATGAGAGAGCAGCTATATAGCAGCGAAGCCAGCGGTCGAATGAATGAACGCTAAGATTCTGTACTAGCTTAACTTCCTCCGTCTCATTAAGTTAGCTGCTTGTGCAGTAGTTTTGTAGCCGAGGCTCCGAGGCGGACGTTTAGGCGAGCTAACATAGCTAACGACGCTACTTCTGAAGCCAAACGCACGCTGCCTTCCTGCTCAGTTTCACTTTGAGGTTAACGGAGAGCAGAAGACACACGATGTTAGCGGTTACAACGTCCCCCTAGTCCTCTGATTCCGGCGCTTCGCTTTGTTTGTTAATGTTCGAAGATGCTGCGAAACACACCGCGGCTATTAATTTGAAATTCACAGTTTTACATTAACATATGCGGTTCATAACGATAGCTTAAAATACGCATATTTCGTACAAATACCCGCCATTAGCAATAATTGGACTTCCAGCGTGCATGCCGGGAGTGGGGCGACGTCATCAAAGAGGGCGGGGTAACTGGGGGGGGGGGGGGATGACGCGCCTTCTTAAAGGTGCAGGTTTTTTTTCTTTTTGTTCGTTTCACTCCCAACAATTGAATTGAATTGAATCACCCGACTCTGTAAACCCGGGTTACCGAAGCGGGCAGCATCCTGGGACCCCAGACACCTCAGGGGAAAGCCCCATGTTCACGGTGTGTTTGGCTTGTGCTAATTAAATTAATTGCAAATTTGTTTGCGCATATGCAACGTCTAAACGACAAAACGAACTACAATAAACGGACAAGGCTACTGCATTATTAGTTCATCTGAGGCCGTGTTAGGGATAGTAACAACTAATATTTTCATAAGTTTAAGTTAACGCTGTGCTCCCACTCTGCATATTCCTAAATAGATTAGTTTAATTTGTTTAAATGAATGTGGTTACCATCCTCAGATATTGTCAATCAGCATCTGCAGCCCCGTTTGGCACATTCTAGTTAAGCATTTTTACATGGCACTTACAATGTCACAAGTTACCAGTTTATAGGTACACATATACAATCTAATCTAATCCAACCCAAAAGCCCTAAAACCCATCCCATTTATCTGAGTCTAACTTCAGTTTTTATTGACACATATCTACACGTGTAGATTGTAAGGCTAGTGCTGTGTTGTATATTGAGAGTTATTTGTAATATTTTGTCCCTCTCATGCACAGTACGGCGTGCTGGACAAAGCGTTTAGCACCATAATGCAATCCAATATGACATCATCGTTCCAGATGGCCTAAGAAATGAATGTTAAGTTGAACTAACTATCAAAAAAACTGTTTTTTGTTCATTCACAAAGATACGATTCTTTGCTTACAACTGGCTGCACAGGTAAACTGATACCTTTTGTATATTCTTGCTGTAGTGATAACTTGTAAGTATTTGACTACACCGTGACACTCACAGCCAGTATATCTACCTGTCTGTGGACTCTGGCCATGAAAGATAAATGAAAGCCATTAGGGCACAAATGAAACATTAGCATGCCCTACTCCACAAGAAATGTCTGCTCTACATGGTGAATGCAGGGCATTTTGTTGTTGGCTGACACAAGTAACTGAATACATTTGTGTACACTATGATTGATTGATTGTATTAAGCTATAAATCATTCTGAATAACCAAACAAGGCAGACCATCATGAACTCCTGGCTGACAGTCATACTTGCATTGTGTCTTTTGGATGCACCAAGAGTTTGGCTGTCTGGGTCCTCAGCATTCAGTCAGAAACATGCAGTGCATGACTTTTCACCCATAGGTGTCACTGACAGCTACCTGTACATGGATGACAGCGATCAGTAGGGGACAAGTTCATTATATGAAATATGGGTAAGAGAAATGTCATCAGTGCCCTTCAGCCAATGCTATATTTAAAAAAAGACCAGTGGTTGAAAAGAATATGGCTGAAAATGATCTAAATGGAACCATGTTTGGCAGTGCAATGCTGTTAACATCTAAAAATCTAATTTCCCCATCGTTTGTTTGTCAGTGAGATCATTTTTTGGCATTAAAATTGGTCCTGGGATAAAACATGGATTGTTAACAGAATGTTAATTATTTCAATTGACTACATTATTTCTGGTCCATCCTCTCATCCACTTTGAAGTTATTACAGCAATGCTCCTCCTGGTTTGTGCCTGTAGCTTTCTAGACACAGAGAGCTGGATTTAATGACAACCATATAGTTGCAGAAATCTACAGATAGAATATACTGTGTATTCACACTACAAAAGTAACGTAGTCTAAAATGATGGCTGTTTCAACTTGGTTTGACTTTTCAACTTATTTTGGGTTGAACTAAAATAACCATACCCTATACACTATCCATGGGCAGTTCAAGTACAACTGATGCTAGGAGTGAATGATGTAATGCCTCAGAAAATGGAAAACAATACCTGAATGTCACGCTCTGTGTCTGCAGCAATTCACGTGGAGACTCAAGTCTAGACAACACAAAGTGCAGCACCAGATTGAACTCATTCAAAGGAAAAAGTGCTTGTAATGTAGAGTTGTTTCTGGGCTTTGGATAGATCGTTATGTGATTTCCTCAGTCCAAATCTGGCAGAGTTAGCGCTCAGCAACCATGAGTATATCAAGTGAAGAAAGGGGAAGTTTTGAAATGGTTGGAAATCTTACTTGTTTGAAATGTCTGATTTTGTGCCTGCGTTTTTGGTGAGTTAAATAGCCATAACCTTTAAAGGATACCAATTGCAGTACATTGAATCAAATGTTATTTCTTAAAGGTTGACTCTTCAGATTCCAATGTGTCATATACTCACTTTTATATTGGGCAATTGTGCAGCACACCTGAAACCATCAAAGCATTTCACCTCTGCTATTGGACTAAATACGTGCTTCAACACCCATATGTTGCACATAAAATATTTTCCTCTGTTCCAAATGGCTGCAGCTGCTTTTGTATTCCATCTAGTGTCTCCTCATCTGGCATGCATCAGCAGTCACGTCCTTCCTGGTGTGAAGTCGGGAACGTTTCTTGGCCAACATGCTTGGCTTGTTCCAAACAAGTGGGTGCAGAAGGCCGTAGCACTTATTTAAATGCTTACTCAATGGCAATGTTCTCAGATGGTGGCTCAGCCTTCACCAGAAATGTATTAAGCTTTGGAAGGGCCAGTGCCTCAAATAGTTTGGGAACTACACAGCTCAACGGTCCCTAAGTGTGAGGCACAGTTAGAAATGTTGTAGGTAGGCAAAATAAAAGGTGTTACTGTCCACTGAAATCAGCTTTTGCCTCGGGGAGCTATCTTGTGTATTCCAAGTAATGTAAAAAAGGACAGGGAGGTGGAGGTAGCTCAGATTATTAACACAGTACAACTCCACGTGTGATAAGACTGCTGATGTCCACATGGTCTTGACTCTGCAGTTTTTTCAGCAATCTAGCAAACGTCATGTTGGGTGATGGTTTTTATTAATTATAATTAAAGGAATAAGCTATTGCCTCAAATATCACCACTTCCCTTGAGATGTAATATACCCTTTCACTTTCAGATTAACAAGCTCTACATAAAGTTAAACGGAGCAAGTCTACAGAGCTGTGCTGTAAGTATTAAACCCCTTTACATATTCTTAACTAAATGCTTAAAGTCTCCTTGCCATCTCCATGGTATAGGCACTAGGTGGATAGAGCTCAGTGGGTTTGTAGTTGTAGCTCTATGCATTCATGATCATGGATAGTGGATCATGGAAAGTCTTTACAAGACACAGGTGAGGAGTCACTTTAACCACATTACATTCGGGTATTAATTTCCTGCGGCGTAGCCCCCCCCCCCCAAGCCACAGTGCCCTGTCTTTACTGGTTTACTTTAAAGACTTCCTCTCTTCAATTTGTCTTATAGACCCGCAGCAGTGTGTTGATAGAAAACATATTTGAGTGCACAAGTAAAAAAAAATTTTTTGAGGTATGTTACTGCCAAAACACTATTATTAGGAGGTTGACAATAATCATCTGGCACTTTTTATGTGCATGCACTTGCTCTTGTGAAATTATTGTATATTACTATGAAATGAACAGATAATGGACTGCAGTACACAATATATCAGTTTAGACCACCCACCTCTCTCTGACCTAACAAAGGTTACAACAAACAGTATGAGGCTCTATGCGCTTGTTTAAACAAAAGCAGAGGACCAGGACAATGTATCACACAATGGACAGATAACATTAACGCCTTCTGCATTAGGGGGCCCAAGTAGACAATGATGTCACCATCACTGGCATCAGTTTTAATGAAAACCCTGAAGAATATTAAGACTATGCTATCATCAAAAGAACTGAGGCAAGAATGACTTCACTCTGCTCGCAGAACAAATAATAAACAGTGTATTCAACATTAAACTTTAATTCAATATTACTAGTGTAAAACAGAGAAAGTGCCCATTATACGAGGCAGGGTTGCAGTCAGTGGGCTTGGGCAATTAGTAGTGGCATAAGTCACCATTCAAACATGCATGAATGAGAAATTACAACAGTCTGGGGTGCAATTACCTCTCCCAAATCAGTGCGTGTCAGATGACATTATCTCACAGGCTGAGAGCCATTACTAAACTGAGGGTTTTTCTAGCCACAGAGGAGTAAGGAGAGGTCAACTGCTGTGGGGGGAACAGACCATTTGGTCCCTACCTGTGACGTGAGGACATCTCTCCGGAGTCAGAGGACCTCAAATCTCTACAAGGCATGAAGCATTTAGGGATACAGTTCTGTTCGACCACTGGTTATTATTACAGGGATGGTGTATTTTGTTGAATGTGTAAAATTCAGAACTGGACGAAGCACACGTAGCTGTTGAAATGGCACAAGGGATAATTTACTTCTGAAGTGGTAATTGGCAAAACAGCACAGCGTATTGTGACAGACATGTTACAGCAGGTGGCCATGGGTAGCGTGTGTTATGTAATCTTTGTCATTTGTGCAACGTCTGTGGAAGAAAGTATAAATTTGATTCCCTTTGATGGAGTTTTTACTCGCCTACCATTCTGAGGGTCAGCAGGTTATTAGCTTAGCTTATAACAGTGGCTTGTGTTGTGTTTTAGGCTCCACAGCAGGGCAGACTGCACAGAAAAGAACAGGTCCAGGGCCACTTAACTCACGCGTTCCAGGCCATTAATGATCATATGAGTGAGTCAGTTGTTAGTTGATGTCACTTTCAGTAGGGGTATTGACTACCAAGCACAGGTCGGACTGAGATAACATTAAACACTGAACCAGGAAAATCAATACAGCTGTCATAAATTATGCAAGTTTAGTCAAGTAGATGTGGACATGTTTGGAGGATAATGGCTCTGTCATCAAGGACTTACAGAGTTGTTATGTACTATGTCTGTGTGGGTCTGCATGTTCTTACACTGCTCACAAGTCACAAATATGCATACTGGAGAGTCATTTTTAAGCTGAACTGCGAATTAGATGAGGGATAAACATTCAGTCAGGAACGGCATTTAAGAGCATCTGAGGGGTCTTCATGGTGTGTGACTGAACATCTGAAGATGCATTTGAATATTATGTACAGAGACAACTAATGATGGGGCCACTGACTCATCTCTGTCATTGATTAGTCAAAGGAGACCCCAGAAACAAAGTGCCCCAGTGCCTTTCTGATCCGTCTATCCATTCATTGGTGCAGCTTTTGTCCGTAATAATTCTCACTAATGACTCAGTGACCCTGAAGATTAAACCAAGAGAAAACTGGAGAGACACTGAAAGGTTCAAAGCCACTGTAGTCTGTGTAGGACAGAGCCTTGTACCATGCTGACAAAGACCACAGGGAACATGTGATGTCTGATAGTATGAGCTTGTGGCTTGTTGGCATCTCCAGGAGTAAACAGCATATCGGTCCCTAATGTGGCACCTCAGCTTCCTGCAACATGTACAAGTATCTACAAATTGCAAACTGTAATATTCTTATAAGATTGTATGACCGGAGGCACCGTTATTTCTTCGCTGAGATCATTTGCCCAGCATCCTAATTGCGGATCATCAAAATAATTGTTCTTCAGTCCCGACGACACATATTTCCCGCAGACGTCTGTTGTTGAGTAACTTCTCGTATGTTGGATGATTGTAATGCAGAAAAGGGAACCGAGATAATTTCGAAAGAGTTCGAAGTAATTCTGTCTGTCCCGCCCCCCCCCAGTCAAAAAAAGAAAAGGGAGCAAGGACGCTTCCTACCTCCTTCTCCCAAGTCGGAGTCATGGCATAAACTTTACGCACAAGTTCCCTTTAGGAGCCCAACAGCACTGCGGGGTCAGAGACGCAAGGTAGGCAACGAGATTTTTATGGATAAAAACACTCGCAGCCACGATTCGACACATTGAGCGTTCTGATTTCCACTTGACGTCCCACTGAGCAGCATGCGAGCATATGGACCGATGTTTAGATTCAGATCAGCAGGCTACTTTCATATTTTTAACCGCTATTTATTTGAGGGGTAACTTATCTGCGGTTCCTTATTATATATAGCCTATCGACGGATTAAAGACACGCTCTGATGATCCCGGGCTACATGCTGCGTGTAACGTTTGCCCAAGCGAGTGTGACGTTCAAATGCTGAAGGCATCTCTGAAAGCTGAGTCTTGAGAAGCAATTTAGGGGTTTGATCACGTAAAAATGCTGCTGAAGTCCTGAATTTGACAGCGAAGTGGGCTCTTCCGTAAATGATCGAGCCTTTAATTCATTTCCCGTCAGTGGAATATTCAGCGTGTTCGTCTCGCGGGTTGAAGTGGATGCGGGGAAACAGTGTTTGCACGTGTGCATGTACGTGTGCATGTGTGTGTGTGTGTGTGTGTGTGTGCGTGGGGGGGGGATAAAGGTCAATTTTGGGCTTGAACAGTCCCTGAACTGATAGCTGCACAAACAACCCAACAGCCAATTTTTCACTCATTCACACAAAACAGCCAATTCAAGGCCTTTTAAAGGTGCAACAACCAGATGGGTTTCATGCTCAGTCCCGTCAGATGTTCTTTATCACCAAGTGGCCTTTCTATTTGCTGTTAGATTTCCACCGTCCCCTTCTAAAAGCAAACACACAGGGTTGGGGTTTTTTGTGTTTGTAGGGCTGAGTTCAAAACACCATAGCAGTGGGCCATGTGCCTGTTAAACACTGCAAGATCTGGTAAAATGATTTTGTACCAGCAGCACACAAAGACATCATTGATTCTCTAAATGGAGCTGCAGTGCGCTCCCTGATGTTCTGTGGTTTTGCCTGACTTATGACGGAAGACAGGGATACAGATGTTGTATTTATTTGGACGACCTCTAAATGATTTCGAAGGCCTCGAGGTTTTATTTCTATTACTTTGAAGTTGATGCACTGCATGTTTTTATCAGTTCGCAGTCGGGCAGAGGAAATAACCAGGTTCCCAACTCTTTTTGTTTTCTAAATAGATCAAGAGTTAAAATCGTATAGGTCTATAGTACTATAATAGGATCTCCATACTACCAAGGGCGCAATAGGCTGATTTTATTGAGGTTAAAGTAATTTGTAAACATCTCCTGTTCCTTGCTTTCTGTAGCTGCTCCTTATTTGGTGGGAATCTATTCCAAGGACGTGCAGTTTGAGAAAAAAACATGATAACAAAATAGGCTGTGAAAGAGCACCGCCGAATTGGTAAAAACATTCCAGCAGGAAATGTCTCAAATTTGTCACGCAGAACCATTTGGAGCTAAACTCAAATTTTGAACCAGACTTCGCATGAAATGTCACATGTCTCTTGTGAGTGGCACAAATGCAAGCGGCGAGGAAAAACAGGAAAACTAAAATAGAAAACACCTGGGCAACATATGCGCTCTGATTGGAAGTCACATCACTTACTCACAGGAACAAGCCTGTCACATTCCGACTTTGTGCTGCCACTCTGTCTTTGTCCAGAAGTACAAACATCCAGGAATCTCATTAAATCCAGTAGTATTTTCTTATAATAGTACATCTGCTGTTTGCACATTATTAGTTGTGTGTTATTTAGCACGACTTTCTGAACCAGCTATTATAGTCAGAAATTAACAGTGGACTCAAATGACTGTATTTGCACAACATCCCCAACATTTTCTGAGAATACAGCAACATATTCTGCAATAACTCAGATAAGCAGTTCTCTGTGCAACACAATACAATGTTTTTGTGGCTATAACTATAACGTTGTCATAGAAGGGAGGTTTTGTTATTTCAGCATTGTTTTATCAGCAACTGACAATTTTTGTTGGGTTGCTATTGTACAAATTTTCCCTTAGTCAGCCTTAACTTTGGGCAATTTATCATGGGCAATCAAATATGACCCACAGCCTTCATCCCCTGTGGTGCCAAAAGGGTAGGCATGGATGGAAAAATGTCCATTTGGCAGGTGGTCAAATTAGAGCAGACAGGTTATTAAGTTAAAACATGTGATTTTGATAATAACTGTGAAAACAAGCCAAAAACAATAGAACACTGATTGTTATCAAGCTGAATGCCAGACAAAGTTTGTACTGTAAATATACAGTGTCATTAACCACAGTTTACTTTCACAGGTTACAAGACATAAAACTCTCATCTGGAATAAAGTCTAGCCTGAAGAGACGCTAACTTTGAACAACTCGCTTGAAATATTTTTGTACTTTTTTATTTTATGCAAAATGGACATTCAGAGGGCAGCACTGTTTTTCTGTTGGATGATTCTGTGCGTGGACACCTGTCTAGGCCAGAAAGACTGCACGGGTGTGGACTGCCCTGCTCTGCAGAAATGCATCGAAACGGATTTAGAGGACGGTGCCTGCTGTCCCACCTGTACACAAAGGGGTTGCACCTGTGAGGGTTACCAGTACTACGACTGCGTCCAAGCAGGCTTCCAGAGAGGGAAAGTACCTGAGGGGGAATCTTACTTTGTGGATTTCGGAAGCACGGAATGCTCCTGTCCCCAGGGAGGAGGGAAGATAAGCTGTCGTTTTATTCCATGCCCTGAAATTCCCCCCAACTGCATTGATATTTTACAACCTGCAGATGGATGTCTTCAGTGTGAGCGAATTGGCTGTACCCATGGCAACAAGAAGTATGAGGCGGGACACTCCTTTCAGATAGACCGGTGCCAGGTTTGCCACTGTCCAAATGAAGGTGGAAGGTTAATGTGTTCACCTATCCCTGGTTGTGACCTTCGTAGTTCTAATAAGCCCACGTGGGTTCCAACCACTGAGAACAACAAGCCTCTGAGAGACATTAGCAGCCATCACAACAGCCGACAAATGAGTCCCGTAGAACCATTTTCCAAGCTGGCACTGGGAAACACTCTACCACTGTATAAGCAGGACCCACCCAGTTTTGGCACAGAGGATTATGACTATACACTGGCAGGGCCGACGTCTTCCACTATCCAAATTCTGGCCCAACCACTGGAATCTACTACAGTACCACCAGCTTACCCAGAGTCAAGCTTCTCTTCCTTCAGCTCCCATGATGAGAGGAGACATGAGCTAAGGGGGCCACAAAACAGCCCTGATCCAGAGAGGAGCAGTGAGGCTGAGGTCACGCATAACATGGATCCAACCGCTGCAGGGACTCCGAGCGAAACATCAACATCGCTAGCTACAGCATCCACACAGAAAGTGACCACAGAGAACCACATGCTGCAACAGGAAATTGGCGAGAGGACCATTAGACATGGCAGTGACAGAAACAAAGTGTCACAGGACACTTTAAAAGACACAGCGTACACCGCCCGTGCAAGCAAGGGGGTCAGGCATTTTGGCCATCACAAACATAGTCAAGGCAGACACACGGGGAGTCATGGCGGCTCCCATTCTGTCAGCCATAACGATCAAGAAAAAGTGACAGTGGAGGCCAGGCAGCCACTCGGTGAAGAGGAGCAGGGCTTATACCCCACAATACAGTTCAGTCCCACCAGCGGAGCTCCAGTCAGGATGAGGGAGCGTGGCGAGCAGCCTCGAAGACAACCCCAAACCCTCTACAACTACCAGTCTCAGGATGTGGAGGGAGACACCGAAGGTAAGTTAGCATATTTGAAAGAGTTTCAAGTAACCCTGACCTTTTTATGATCAACAGTGTCCCAACTCCAAAGCAGCTGAATTTATAATGACTCTGAAACACAAAATGTTTTGATTTCTTCAGTGCCTGCATCAAAATACATCATAGTCTGATGATTTATAGCCTAGTAATGACAATGTTAGGCTGTTACTTTTTCAGAATACATCCCGCTTTTTCTTCTCTCGCGTCCTGTCGTTTGAGGAGGAATTCATAATCGCTCCGCTCAAGCTGGCAGCCATCCAGGAGAAACAATTGTCCATGGAAAGTCTGTTTTCCCTCGATAGAACTTATCTACCTTACTCAGTAGACAAAAGGACTATACTTACTATGCACATATTTTCGTGCATTCAAGTTGAGCGAATGCTATATTTATTTTTCTAGACGTTTGTTAACAGGGATTAATACCAAGCCTGGTAGTTGCAATTTCTTTCCATATCCTTCCTGGGATCATCAACATGTTTTAGGGCATATTTGCCAATCTACTGCAGGCACTATTAGAGAAAGTAGATGATGAAGTAATTACAAGGCTGTCTAGAAGATGACATAACCTGCTCTGGAAAATATGACCATGTCTTATTTAAAACGTGAAGTTATATATGTATCTGAATCTTATACAATGCCATATCCATCCATTATCTATACCGCTTATACTCAGAGGGTCGGGGTACACCCTGGACTGGTCGCCAGTCAACCACAGGGCTGACAAATACAGGCACTTACAGGTAATTTGGAATTATCAATTAACCTAACCTGCATGCCTTTGGATGGTGGGAGGAAGCCGGAGTGCCCGGAGTGAACCCACACGGACACGGGAAGAACATGCAAACTCCACACAGAAGATCCCCAGCCGACCAGTGGGATCGAACAAAGGACCCTCTTGCTGGCGACAGTGCCAACCATCTTGCAGTGCCATATAATAATTCAAATCTGTGTTGCTTTAGCTTTAATGATAATTTCTGATTTTATGCAGTTCCATAAGTGTTAACGATTTCCTCTTCCAACCTCCTGCCAAGGAAAATCTAATTGTATCATAATTTCCCCATACTTTATGGCTTTATGGTAGGCTACGCCATATAACTAAATTATGAATGAGTGAAATGTATTAGCCTTGTCATTTCATCATTTTAACCACTTTCCTAAAGAAATTGGTTCAGGGTTCTGAGAACTATTTCTTATTAGTTTGTTTTGTCCAGCAAACCGCAATCTGGAGGTGTGTGGTTAACCTACTTTACAGCACTCTGATGTTTGTTGAGACCTGTCAGGAGCTTTCTTTCCTTTCAGCACCTGGCCTCCATAGGTATGTATAGTATATGCTGAATGGATCTGTGAGGTGTGTTTGTGTGGGAGGGAACTCCAGAGATACCTGTCAGGTAAATTTACCAGTAAAAAGCTGGAGAACGCAGGCTAGAAATAGGCTGATTGTTGCTGTTTGCAATGACACTTTTTGGCTCAGGTCAAGTCTGGCCAAATTTGAAACTGGTGCATGTAGTACATTTGTGAGCCAATATAGAAACACTTTTGTTCACTCGGGGAATAAGCAGATATTTGCTTTCACAGGGCGTCCTCAGAGGTTTTCCACACCGGCTATAAGTGCATTAGGATAAAGTCCAGATATTCAATTGTGAATTGGAGCATTTGATTTGAAAGTAGGATGGGTTTTTCTCCTGGGATAAGGAGCTCGAACTAACCGGCCTGGACATTCAGCTTGTAGGATATAATGACACTGTTAGGGTTCACTGGTGAATGTCACTGGACTAAGGGAAGGCTTCCAGAGAGAGTTGACATGTTAAAGCACAGACAGGGAAAAACCCAGCTTATAAGGGCCTTGACTAATGCCTGTTATCAATGTCATTAGCAGAGGATGCCAAAGACATTTGGAAAGGAAAAGAGAAAGCATGAATAACAACAACACAACTCTTTCTCACTAAACGTAAATGGGCTGCTTTTGCAGTGGAACACGGCCCAGGTTAAATGTTTTTTTTTTTCTTTCAGTCAATAACTCCTGCGCACTTGCCCTCTGTTTTTCCAACCAGACGCGGTGTGTGCTCTGAAGGGGGATGGGATTGTTTAGGCTTTCTGATGCTGGGCTGGACCTGGTATAGGGTTTCTTGGGGGTTGTACCTGTGAGCGGAATAATACCCTTGTGATGAATGAGACCACTGTTGTGGCTTGATTGCCAGACACTACTCACTGCGTCCTCATGAGCCGGTGCGATTACCTATCTCCCGTGAGGCTGCTGGTTTCCCAATCTTCCCAGTAATAACCTCATCTGAAGCAAACTGCCACACATTCTCCTCACAATAACTTCCCTTCCTACTTTACCAAGCACCAGCCATAAAATTTAACTAAACTGGAAGAAAGCCAGACATGAATAAGTTGATAAAACTGAAGCATCAAAATCATCTGCTGTGACGTGGGAGAACTGAAGAAGTGCTTGTTTTACTGTCACAACATGCTGCATATGGGAGTGGGCTGAGCAGATGTATAATTTTCTTTAGGATGAAAAGGAGGGTGAATTCCAGAGCTGGCCATGTGAGCATTAATTCCCACTGTACCACCACTGTGAAGATCAGTTTGAAGAAGAGCTCACGTCTCCTTACTGAAAAGCCGCCTGATCCACATGTCACCCATGCTCATAAGTAATACTCCAGATGCAGGAAACGACTCATAAAAGAGACTGGTGATAAATTGTAACACACCAGATCTGCCTCTTGTACCAATTGGCATGTCTGTCATTAACATATACGGGCAAAGTGCAGCTGTATGCAGATGTTGTCAGACTTACAACACAAGCATTTGTTCTCCTCCAAATACTAAATACAGTAAACCTTTCATATGAAATCTTACATTCATATTTATGCTTCAGTGATATGATTTCTAATTCAGAAAATAGTAATCCTTCTAATGGGACTTGAACCCAGCCATTTAGGTAATATTATTCCTGAGTTATTTTCTATTTTCATCTAGTCCAAAATCAGGATTTGGATGGATTTCCTCTGGCAAGAAATGAGCAAGTTTCCTGTGCTCTGGTTTGTGAACACATCTTGGAATATATAAGACATAATAAGGCAATGGGAAACAGGTTCACCTTACAAGACTGTGGAGAGTATTAGGTCAGAGGCGTGCAGTGGAATACACTTAACTACTTTTAATATGCAAAAAGAATCTCTAATGCTGATGTTGAATGGCAGAAACCTTTCAAAACACCATGGCCGTGTGCATGCTTGGGTGTGTCAAGGACATGTGTGTTATCTTTGGGAAACACAAGCTGTAAGTTGCAATAATTAAATGCACCATTAGTGACAAGTCCTGGCAGTGTGTGTTTTAGTGATTCTTACAGGTTATTTAACCACAAGGAGGTGTCATTGGATTGGAGGTTACGGTGTGAAACCACCAAAGACTGAGGCAAGCCCTCAGGGCTCACATCAGCTAACTTTAACCCTGATTAAGACTACAAAAAGATAGATCACACAATTGTTGGCTAACAATCTCAGGGAGATTAAGACACAAGTTGGCAATAATTGAAACCTGAATTGGCTGTTTTTGGAAATGAAGTCATGGTAACAGCTGTTATGTGTTCCAAAAGAGACTGTATCTCTGCAAGAACTCATGCTTACAGTGAGAAGAACATTGTGTCACTCCCTCCTGAGCTTAACACGGGCCTGAATACACACACACACATGGATATGCTTTTAAGCCTTCAGCATGAATCATCTGACATGTTCAACCGCATGAGTTTGTATGTCATGGACCCTTGATATGTGCTGTTATTCACAATGTTGGTGCTGCTGACTCCAGCCCACCTGTATTGTAAATCACTGCCAAGTCCATAAAAGAAAAGACACACGAGCCTTGATTAGTGGCAGCACACTGCTTGTATGACACCTCCAGACATGTTGAGAGTTGCCCTCTTTGGTTGTTATTCTTGCTCCATATTTTCAGAGAGTGTGATGTCACCAGTCTTGGACAGGAGCAAAGCATCTGGTGTTAATGCTAGTCTAATGGCCAGTTATAATGACAGGCCTGGAACAAAGAGATGCTCCTCAGCCACCTTTCATGTGTATATTTTAGATCTCCATTGTGAAAGTGCAATAAATCAAGTTAGATAATTATTGCACAGCTGAATGGAATAACTTGCAGTGCAGGCTTAATTAGAAGGTCTGCCGAAGAGACAGGAAGAGATCTGGATATAGCTCGACTAGTTTTATCATTGTTCTCATCCCCCCAGTAGCTATTTTGGTGAAGGGCAATCTCCCTCCAAACTCATTTCATCCACTAAAGTATTTGTAAACATTCATGAAATGTATGTATTTTAACTCTGTGTACATCCCATATTGTGGATGGACAGATGGAGCAAATCTGTGTCATGTTCATGACTGATTCCACCTGGAGAAAATGAATAGGAGGCTGAAGAAGGAGGATGAATAATTATGTTCTCTGTCTTTTAATATACATTCACTCAGGTTCAAAGGGACTTGTTTAACTGCACGACTGGCACAGATACTGTAGTTATGTATCAAAGAGTCAATGTGGCTTTCAAGGTTTAGATTTTCTCATTTCTAAGCCTTTAAATTATGCACACTCCAGCAGTCACTTGCTGTGTTCTGAGTAATTGCCTTGGTCTTATTATGTGTAGGTAAGTCAAGGAGGAGTATTTATACAAAAGTAAAGCGGAAGTTAAATGCTAGAATGACCTTGGGCACTCTCAGACATCTGTGCTGAGCTTCATCTATTTGTAATTGTGATAAGATTTTTTCTTGGTCTTTCCTCTGTGTGACCTCTAACCTCATTTAAGGTGTACGTGGGAACAGACCATGTTATGAGAGACCAATTAAAGCTTTCAGAAGCCTGTTCATATCATTGTTAGCCACGCTAATGGCATAACTCTATGGATGGCAATGTTGACAAATGGATTGTTATGAAATTTTGACATTCATGGTCCCCATAGAATGAACCTTACTGACTTTGGTGATCTCCTGACTTTTTCTCCAGCGCCACCATGAGGTTCACGTTTTTAGCTTTAGTGAAATGTCAAAATATTGAATGGATTGCCATGAAGTTTGGTCCGCATATTCATTTTCCCCACAGGATGAATTGTAATAACTTTGGTGATCCCCTGGCTTCATCTAGTGTCATCATCAGGTCAAATTTACACAATACTTTGGTTTTTGACTAAAACTAATGACATTCCCATCAGCCTCAGCTGTACGTTGTGATAGAGATAATTAGCAAATGTTATGTGACATTTAAGTTAAAACACTCAACGCTCCGTTAAAACTCTCGATGGCAAAAACACAGTGTTTGCTGTATATCAAGTTTGACAAATGTTTTGTCCTGTCTGGTATGACTGACTGTGAAGGCATGAATGTCATGAGTTGCCTGTTCTAGAGTAGTGCAGGAGCCACAAATCAAAGCTGGATTGTAATTTCCCTGTAAACTGGATAATGTGTTTTTGCTCTGTCTGTTCCCTGACCCAGTTTTAAATGAAGTGCTAATGTGTGACTCTTTTACTCTGCTCCAGCTCTGATTAGCCAGGATGTGACCAAAAAGTACAATTTTACTCTGAAGGTAATTTTTATAGAGTCTTGGGTTTCATACTTGTCCCTGCCAGTGAAAGTGAGAGCAGAGTCAAGTAGTCTGAGGAGAAAAACACCAGATTGTACTTGCTATTCTCAGTGTGAAGTCACCAAAACCAGCTCCAAGTCTATTTCTGAGACAAGTGTTCCATGAAAGATGCAATTCAGCTACACTTCAAATAGCCTGTAACCAGATTTTACGGCATCTCACTGATGGGATTCTGTGGTGGTAAATGTTAACCATCTACTTCCAACTGAATTCACATTGTAACCGTTATTTCGCCGTGATGCCTCTGAACAATGGCTGTACTGCAGTGGGATAAATCTGGAACTGGGTGTTTGTGTTTCATTATAGTGTCTACCAAGGAGCTGGTGAACGCCTGCTGTGAGACAGGGGAGAAATGGGCTTCAGCTAATGGTCACTGCAACAACATGGAACCACCCACAAAAGATAGACACTCCATCTGCTGGTAAGGCCATTATTAAACACCCATTCACATCCTTTAGCTCTGTACACTGTAAATCATAGCCTTCTGTGGAAAGGTAGGCTGTTTATATACTTCACTGGACTTAAAGATACATTAGTAAAGTGATATAATGTCAAAGAAATTATTATATTTTGTTATTATGAGGTGTTTTCTTGCAAGATCTGTCACATTTAAATTCCCTCTTGTTTGGAATGATCTTCACAGCTTTGCCAGGTAAACTATTAAAGTATTAACTATTCAATTTCAATTTCATCCTTCTAATTACATGTATAGTAATGTGAGAAAAGCAATTCAGTTCTGTAGCATCACTGCTGTAGGGCCACAGGTGTGCAATCCAAACACTTCTGCAGTCCTTTCTCCTGTGTGCTTTTCTCTGCCAGGACTGCCCAACAACAGTGCTGCCTTGGTTCCCTGAGAGAAAGTCGGTGTTCAGCTGGAATGAATGCAGCCAGAGCAGGGGATATGTGTCAAGAGGACGCCAGCAATAAATGCGGGATCGATTCCTACAAGGCATGTATTTGTGACCAGATAAAACGGCAAAGGGCAAACACAGTTCACTGGGTTCACAGTCCAACTTAATGAAATTGTAAATTTCAAATGAAGCCTAATACAGTCTGGATTAGCAATTGATAAATGCATGAGCCACAGTGCAATTGAAAACATGTGCAGATGGTACTAGTCTGTAGCCAGCGCAAGTCTCTCTATGGTGTTTGAGCAACTTTCTTGCTGCTGTGGTGCCAATTCCTTGTTATTCATTTACCTTATTTAATTTAGACATAATGATTTAGGGCCAATTACACCTTAAGATTCCCACAGTCGTAAAGCTTTACTATCTTCAAGGCAGACCTCAGCAATTGGATCTGTCATATGCCAATTGTTTGACCTCTCTGAAGTTGTTGAAACACTGACTGATAATTGATGTGGTAAAACAGTAGCAGTGTTAGACAGTGACCTATGATGGCGGTCAATGAGGGTCACCTGCTCAGAGGCCCTTGAGCAGCATGGGGCTATTATAAACTCTGTACTGCAGTAGCCTACAGCTGTTAAATATTGGCTTTCACCACCTTTCTGTAGGACCCCAAAAAACAAACAAACAAACGTGATGCCGGCGTTTAGAAGAAAAGTCAGGAGATTCAGTAATCCTCTGCAGGCTATGATGTCAGTACAAACCTTTATGGCAATCCATGTGAGTCCAAGTGAGACCAGCATTGCCATTTTTAGAGCCGCTAGAACCTTGCATTCAGTATGAACCACTGAGTGTAGTCTTTTCATAAAATGGACATTGAAATGTTTTCCAAGTACAGCAGTGTATCTACAGAGCTACATGATCTATGACTGCATGTGTAAAGATTGACTGTGTGACCTGCAGGAGTGCTGTGACTGCTGCTCTCTGGGGCTGCAGTTCCGCAGTGAGGGGCATCGATGCGAAGCCCACCGCTACCTGGGCTTCCACTGCAGACACGTCTTTCTAACCTGCTGCGGGGGAGAGAAGGGCGGAGCTGGGAATCGAGATGGCTGGCACTCTGTCAGAGAGAGGCCCGCTCTCAACACCACTCCACCACCGCAAAAAGGTACTGTCGACAAATATTTGCAAACACAAATGCACGTGCATTGCATTGCTCCATGACAAGGGAGGGGATGTTGTTGGGTGGGGGCATGTAATAAACACCAGTGCGCTGCCAGGGAAAAATACTGATTTAAACCAAAGACAATCAATTTCCTCATTGGCCTCCCAGAACAAAGTATAATAGCCCAGATCCCCGTTGTACTGTAATTCTAAGAGATCTATCGCCTGTCTGGCATTGCATTCAATCCTTTTTCAGTAAACCACTATATTGTTGGTAGTATTCTTGCGTGGATTTGATTTGGCTACTACAGGGTGAAAAACCTTTTTTTCATTTCAAATTCATGTTACAATAAAACAATTTTTCCAAGTGTGGTCTGCCTTGTGGTCATGGGATGTTCAGGTGCCTTTCATTAGGATGGTTTTCTTCTTTTGTGGTTAGTTAGTTCATTTTAAGACAAACACTTGGCCCACCCCATATGGGATTAGACAGCGCTGCATATGAAACATCAAAAGAAAGACATTTATCATAGCATTATATATACATCTACATGGTTCTTGTATTGTAACTGTTATTTCTGAAGAGGGGCATTGCAAACTTGTTTAGAATAGGAATAATGTGGTATGTGGCCGTGGTTGATGCTGTGTATTTATCCCTGCAAAAATAAACATTACAATAAAAGCAAACATGAAAATAAATCCTCCTTATCATTGTGGCCATTGTGTCTTCCCTGTAATTATTATATTTAAAATGTGTTTGCCTTTAGGGAACAGGATCAAACCATTTTAAACATTTATGCAGTTTTGTGTCATTATACATTTTTATTACCTGTAAAAATAACAGCCAGTCTCTCCGTGTGCTGCAGTATCTGACAGCCTGTACCCTAAAGAGGCCTTCTCCATTGGTGAGGAGCGAGATGGGGAGAATGCAGTGGAAGGTCCTGTTGAGGTGGAGGACATGGATGAGTGCCTGATGTATGAGGGCAACATCTGCCACCACAGATGTGTCAACACGCCAGGCTCTTTCCGGTGCGAGTGCTTCCCTGGATACGTACTGCAAGAGGATGATATCACTTGTGCACAAGGTGAAGTGAAGACCGCCCATCTTATTTTATCACACAGTGCTAGCAGACATTTCCATTGATTCCAGTACACAGGAAAGAGACCGCCTGTGCCATTTGCTCTTTGAAATACGATTTACGGTTCACATTCCTGTCAGGAAGACCCCATTTGTCGTGATTTGTCTACACATTCACAGTGTATCATTTTCCTGTTCTCTTTGAGTTCCTTCCTATCTGCAAGCCCTGATGTTGCCTAATAATAGTTATTTTAATCACACATTAACATCCCTTTCCTGCTCTGACAGCAATGCTCAACTAATCACATCTCTGCTGTTGTCAAAAAGCTTGAAACTATTTGAAAATCATTTTTTTGCGCAAACTGAGGGTCTGCACAGGTGTACAGTTTAGAAGTATTTTCGGGTAATGCTGTATGATGTGTTCAGACTTTAATCAACAGTGGCTTTCACCAAGACAAGCCTGTCTCAACAGGATACTAATGCCAGAGCAGTCTGCAAATTACAGTGAGGGATGGGGCGCACTAATAAAACCAAATGTTTGTCTGCAGGCAGTGCTTTTTCCTGTCTCACCTTCACTGCTATTACAACTTTCATCTGTAGCTGCTAGCCTCATATTGTTGGATAAAGAGGCAGGAATTGCACAAGGTTTAAGCCTCTAACTAAGACCGCAGTAGATGGAGAGGTGGAATTCTTGATTACAGTGTGATGAGATTATTCATGTTTCTGCAGAGACTGTGGACGAGGAGAACAGACTGAAGGAGGATGACAGAGCGGCAGCGGGGCCCACTTCAGCAGTTCCACCTCCCACCCAGCCCTCCATCCCGCTCAACCCCTGTGAAGGTTAGAAATGGACAGCTTAATGAGGGGAGAGGGAGCTGCATGACAGCCCACACAGAGCACTTTCATTCATCCTTATGTCTTAATCAGAGACTGGAACATGCATCTTGATGTAGTCGACTGTGTGTTAGAGGAGAAGCCAGCACAGGCTGCTACAGGCTGACATGTTATTATTTCAAACTCACCCTTTCCATGAAATGTAATTGTGCCACAAATGTCAAACACAAGCGGCGAGATGGTATCAAAGGTTAGTTTGTTTTCAGCATTAGCCACTCATTCTCACGAGTTCTCCATATCATAATCTGTGCAGGGTAACATTTTGTTTCTCTTGTTTGGTTTCCATGACACCAGGGTGGAGGGTCTAGCACACTGTGGGCCAAAAGTAGGAAATACAATATGAGCAAATCAGGGATCAGCCTGGAAAAAGGAAATGAGCAAATGGCAATACAGTAAATGGTGTTCTTGTCTCCCACCCAGAACCACACAACTCCCCTTTGTTTCACCCTAACTACTCTTATGTGCAGTAGTAGTAAAGCATATTTCATGTATTACATTTGATATCACTATACAGTATTATTTTCAGGAAACAGCCCATGTGAGCAACACTGCACCTCAGTGGGCGGAAGGCCACAATGCTCCTGTTTCCCAGGATTCTCTCTTATGGCTGATGGACGCACATGTGAGGGTAAGGAACTAAGTTATAAAACATTTCCTTACATTTCCTGCTCACACCAGAGTAGCATGTGGAAATTCCGTGCAATCACGGGAGTGAAAAATGGCTCTCAATTTCAGCTCTTCTTTTTCAGCCTGTGGAGTTTGCTTCCAGTTGAGGAGAGTTTCTTGGCAAGACTGTCTGCCACTAATTTATCTTTTTCTCTAATCGGCGCCTCTAGATTTGGAGATACAGCCGTAATCCAACATCACTCTCAGCAACAGACTGTGATGCAGAATATAATATACACTGTATAGATATGAATGGGAGGCATTCTTTTCATCTTGTTCCTGAAATGATGCGCCAACTGCATCTCATGTCTAGCCTTCATTTTCACTCAGAGCGGTTGTGGACTGTGTGTTTTATAATGAGGCTGATCAAGCTACCGCTCTATGCGTCTATGCTGTCTCCCTGGGGATATATCTTTAAGTTAAGCCATAACAACTGGTCTGCCTCCTGCTTTGACAGCAGCAAACCGTGGCAGTGACACAGTGTGGCTCAGTATGGTGACAAATTTCTCATTTGTGTGAATGCGGCCATGCCCCTAATCTCTCTCCCAGGGGATGGTCCAACCTGTCTCTCTAATCTGCTTCTCACTGCTGACTGTTACACATAGACCACGGCTCAGTTGATGGCATTGTTGAACATCTCCCTGTCTGCTTTATCTAAATCTATCCATCCAGTGTCTTCTACTGTGCACTTTTCATTAGTTATTCTCTTTCTTCACACAGACGCATTTGTCCTTTAATTGTTTTTTTAAACATCCAGACATAAATGAGTGTTTGTCTGCACGTGCCTGCCAGTTGAACGAGCACTGCGTGAACAGCGAAGGGAGTTATTTCTGTAAGAGACTGATCACCTGTCCCCCGGGATACCAGATCAACAACGGCATTTGTGAAGGTACACCACACCTTATCAGCATCACAGAATTCACGTCCACCCACAGTGAATATGTTGTAAATTCCAGCAGGAGAGCATTTGTATTACTGCATGTTCACAATGCAAGGAAAGCACATTGTTCAGGCAAACAATCACTTTTACCACCTTTGAGAGTAAGTATTGAAAATGTTTTTTTTTTACTCTTCACGTCCAGTGATCATGTAATTTCACATGTGAGCACACAGACAAGAGGGAATGATAAGAAATATTACTAGAGCTATTTCCATAGTATTTGCTGTCTGTTAAGTCTCTGAATGAAGAGCTGCCTGGCTTGTCTTTGAGGGTGGCACCCAACTTTGAGATGCACTAGTAAGCCTCCCAATACGTCTCATTATTTCCATGCACCATAAATTGGGCCTGTGCAGAGGTCTCATTCGCAAAGCAGCAGCAGTGTTCAGGAAGAAGGACCCCTAAGATGAGTTGAAAATGTGCTGTAAATGCTGTTTGCCACTGCAGATGGGAAACTCAGCTAATCTGCAGCTCCTTGTGAACTTAAAGAATGTTCAATCAGGCAAAATGAGCATTTAACAAGAAAGTGTGTTTAACTGTATTCCTCCAAACAGCTGCCACTTCAGGCCGTCGGGATAAGTGCAGAGTGAAAAAGCATCTTTGTGTTGCACTACCTATTCCCTATTCATGATTTACTAAGAGACTGCAATGAAATGCTCCTTTTTCCCTCCTCTCACAAATGAAGCAAAGTCACCACACAAGGGAGAAACCCAACTGTGTTCCTCCCTCTTCTCTAAACAGAATGACTAAGTTAAGACCATTAATTAATTGTGCAATCTTGCATCAATATTGACTGTCTTCCTAACCCACTGTGTTCAATCCATCAAACATTTGTTGAGATATTTTACTCAAAACCACAAATCTCAACCTCATGGTGGTGCTAGAGGAACAGTCAGAGGTTCACCATAATCAATAGGAGTAATTGAATCCCTGTAATTTTCATAGCAATCCATCCAATAGTTGTTGAGATAGTTCAGTCTAGACCAAAGTGGTGAACCAGCCGACCGAACAACAGACCGGCACTCCCCTGCATAAAGCCATACCATTAGCATGGCAAAATGTCCCAAACTATTTTAAATTATGCCAAACTTTTCTATTCATAAAAAGTGTCCTTGCCCATACATATCTCGATGCAGGTACTATGCCATAAGCCTGTAAAAACAGGGGGCCAGGGGCTCAGGGGGTTACATTCTCACATACAGCAAGCTCTTTGACCTTTGTAGGTTCCTTGAACCCGTTGCCTTTACTGGGAGGGCGGTTACTGCCAGTCACTCACACATTTATCCTGCTTCCTGGCTTTTCTCGCTCTGTCTCCGTTGGTGTCAGGCTCACTCAGCTCTTGCCACCTCTGCCAGGCTTGTGTCAGGAGCAAGATGCTCAATCACTATCTGCTGTTTAGAGATCTACCCTACAGTATAGCACAGGGCTGCCTGCCAGAGATGGTTGAGGCCTCTATACAGCAATTACAGTGCTGAAATCCTTCAAGCCTGCTTGAAAGCACAAGACACTCATGTATTATGCACACACACACACATGCACCACAATTTGTGTTCTTTTGAGATTGTGATTTCCCTCCAGCTTTGGTTCCTACTATGGCAACAGATGTGGATGGCTGATTGACAGGAGGTAAATCCCTTAGTCGGCAGGTGTTTGAGGACTCTGGGGTAATATACTGCAATATTAATTCACACACTGCACAAGAAGACTACTGCACATGACTTCTGCTAGTTTGAGTGCTTAGATGTATTCGACTAGTTGAAATAAAAAACTGTCACTCAGGCCATTCTGGTTGTAACAAAACTTATTTGTATAGATAAGATGTTGGAAAACAATTGATTAACCTCTGGGGCAGTCTTTCCCAAATGGGTCCCATACCCGTTTTTATTGGGTCACCAGTTGGCAGAGCAACAATGCTATGATATGTGAATTCATACGCTGGTCTGTTCAGCTCAGATGCTGTGTGCGGGCCTGTTTACCCCCCACCCCTTCTCGTGAACTTGGACCTGAAACCGTGTTTGTGCTTTCTGACTGAGGTCACTTTGAGACGTTATCTTGATGATTGACTCGTGGGCTTGTCCCTAATGTGGCTTAGGTAGCAAAGTGCATTTATTCAACATTGTTTTGACGGTGGAAGAGTCAATAGGCTAATGTGTGTGTTATGTTTGTATTAAGCTAGTTAGTGTTGTTTGTGTGTTAGTTTCCATGCCGGACAAATGTAATTCCGTGTGTGTGTGTGTGTATGTATGTTTATGACTAATGTGCTGATTTTTAATGATATTTTCCTCTTTATCATCTACCTCTCTGCCTCATTCAAGGCATTTGTTGTTTGTTGTGTTCTTTATCAGTAGTTTATAAATGTTATGGCAGTTCACAATGTATTTTTGTAAATATGGGTCCTGCGGAGAAATCAAATTTCTCTTTTGGGTCTCTAGCTGAAAGAATCTGGGAACACTAGCTCTAGCCTATTGACAGGTAAAGCTTTATGAAAGCTGAACAGCAGTTAAAGTGAGTACCTGCACAATCTGCCATTTAACCACAGTGCCCCCCAGTGGCAAAATAGCATTACATGTATGTATCTCACGTGCACTGCAGTTAACGTGTGGAGCGGATTATTAGACTGCAACTAATTCAGTTTGATTGGTGCTTTATTTGCAATTAATCATTTCTTCAGTCCTCATTAGTTCATTTATTCATCTTATTCCTCAGATATCAATGAGTGTGTGCAGAGGAGCCATGACTGTGGACTCAGCTTTGAGTGTGTGAATACCGAGGGCTCGTTCAGGTGCAACCCCAAACCTCGATGTCCTGTGGGCTTTAACCAGAATGCACAGGGCAACTGCATAGGCAAGACAAATCCACTTCTTACTAAGATGATGATATAATTGCTAATGTGAGTTTTTTCCCAGTCTTGGGCAAGGGATTGAGGGCAAAATGTATGGAGGTTTTCATTCAATTAATCACTTTTTATCTGGTTTTAATTGTGCTAATAGAGGAAATAAACTGATAAAGTGTTGATAAATTGTCATTCAGTATGAATATGTGTCACTGAATGAGGGTTAAACACGCAAACAAGGTTCTCCAGCCTGGTTTTACGTAACAGTCAGCTTTGTTTTTAGAGATTCCTAATCTTCCCGAGCACAAGTGAGTGAACCAGGCCAAGCACGAAATTTCCCCACAGGTGAATCATAGTCCATGTA
Source organism: Gadopsis marmoratus (assembly GCA_036023855.1). NCBI lineage: Eukaryota > Metazoa > Chordata > Actinopteri > Centrarchiformes > Percichthyidae > Gadopsis > Gadopsis marmoratus. The sequence continues at coordinate 35,392 of JAVQJF010126455.1, read as the reverse complement.
GACGCACTGCTGTACGCCATGCAGGTGAATCAGTGAATCAGCCATGCAGTGACAGAGGGGTTAAATGCCACACAAACGGGAGATCAGAGAAGTTGCTTTTAGGGGCTGCAGAGGGGTGGATAAAAGCCAATCCTCTGTCCTCCTCCGTACAAACTGATGTTGTGGAATTAGCCCCCAGGGGCAGGAACTGGGGCATGTCGAGGCAGCCGACGCCCCTGTAAAAGAAGTGTAAAAGAAGTGTAAAAGAAATGCTCTGAGAAATGAGAAAATTGAGAAAATGTCAGACACACACACACACACACACACACACACACACACAGAACAAAGTTATGGGAATGCAACTGTGTGATGTGTGTTTCCTTTGATATCACAGTGTGGCTAAAGAGCTGCCCCCTGGTCTCTTATGCCTTGCCTTTGTGCCTTTGGGTCTCCTCTCTTGTTCTGTCTTTTTTCATCTCTCTCTCTCTCTCTCTCTCTCTCTCTCTCTCTCTCTCTCTCTCACCCTCTCTCCCTCTCTCCCTCTGTAACAGACATTAATGAGTGTGATGCTTTGGCCCAGCCATGTAGCATGGGATTTAACTGTATCAACACCGTGGGATCCTACATGTGCCAGAGGAAGATAATATGCAGCCGTGGCTATCATGCCAGTCCTGATGGATCCAGATGTATTGGTATGATTTGTTGGCAGCTGAATGATATCACTGTCATTTAATTGATTGTTCCTTCTCTTTACCACTCATGTGTCTGTCTTGTAGATGTGGACGAGTGTCAGGACAGTCTGCATCGATGTGGCGAGGGCCAGCTGTGCCACAATCTACCTGGTTCCTATCGCTGTGAATGCCGAACAGGCTATCAGTATGACTCATTCAGGAGGATGTGTGTAGGTGTGTTGGACATCATACACATCATCACACAGAAGTAGTACACATGCTATGTTTTAAGAGAAAACAAAAGAGGAGCTTTATAGGCTACATTTTGCCTTCACCCTCCTGTCTCTCAGGTTCATTCCTTCCCTCCTTCCCTCCTTCCGTTCCTTTCGCCTTTCATTACTTTTTCACTCTTTTGCACTGCTGTACAGCCACCCTCCTTCTTTGTCTTGCTTCTGTGCTGCTCCTGCTTATTATTCTGTGGTGGGAGAGCTGCTGCTGTCTCCTGCAGTAGCCACTGGGCCGATCACATCTTCTGCTGCAGAGGACTCTGTTCTCTCCTTGCTGCTCCCTCTATTTGTGTTTCACTGTGTTGTGACTCTCATGATAATGGACTCTGCTCGAGTGTTTAGACTATCAGCAGGCAGCTGGTCCTCACATTCGCACTCGCATTGACATGCACAGAAACACGCACAGGCATGCACATGTACGCGGTTGTGTGGGGCAACAAATCCGCTCACACTCGGTTGAGCACGTGCACTTGCACACGTGTGCGAATACATAAATGCAATACACACTTACAGAGGTATGATGATGCCGCTTCTTCCTCTCAGATATAAATGAGTGCTGGCGCTACCCAGGCCGCCTGTGTGCCCAGACCTGTGAGAACACCCCGGGCTCCTACGAATGCTCATGTACCTCTGGCTTCCGCTTATCCGGCAATGGCAAGAACTGTGAAGGTGTGTGTGTGTGTGTGTGTGCATTATTGTCTGCCTGCATGGGTGTGAGAGAGTGCATCCGTGTGTACATGTCGGCGCATGTGATTGTATGTTTTTATGAAAGTGAAAATATGCCTGTGTGTGTGTTTGTTGGTGTACGAGTCGTGTGTGTATGCATGAACTGTGCAGCACATTGCAGAAGAGGGATGGCAGTTAGGGGTATTAGTGTATTATACTGTATGTCTTACGGTGCCTTCAAGCACAAACCAGTAAAAACATAATTGGCTTAATAACAACATCTTGTTTATATGTTAGGATAGAAACATTGAAAACTCTTTGATCAAGTGAATTGTGACAGTAATGAGCTCTAACCTCTAATCTCCAGATGTGAATGAGTGTTTGGGCAGCCCATGCAGTCAGGAGTGTGCCAACATCTACGGTTCGTACCAGTGCTACTGCAGACAGGGCTACCACCTCAGGGAGGATGGGCACACCTGTGAAGGTGGGGCACACTCTATTACACAGCCCAAATACCATATTTATACCAAACTAATCATCGGACAAGTTTATGAATCAATTTCACGTGATTTACTTCCTCCTTGTCGCCCAGACATCGACGAGTGTTCCCAGAGCATTGGCCATCTGTGCACCTATAAGTGTGTGAACGTTCTCGGCAGTTACCAGTGCGCTTGTCCTGAATATGGCTATACCATGTCTCCAAATGGACGCTCATGCAGAGGTGATACGCCCCTCTAAAAAGCAAAACCAACAAAATGCACACACTCACTGCACTTCAGAGGCGTCATTACAAGCGTACCTCAGTGGGTTCTGTTCTGAAATATATTTTTAAAATGTCTCTGCACCCATTTAACTCTACATAGAGTGTACAGTAATGTTCTGCTCAAATAAATCTAATTGGTACTTTTACAGTGGCTCAGTAATTACACAGGCTATAAAACTTTATTGGACTAAAAATCCTGTCTTGCTAATTTGAATTTTTTACTTGAGCGGTCCCCCCCCACCCACAAGGACTAGTTTTTGTCTTACATGTTTCAGCAATCAGGCTTTCAATTGTCCCGTGAATAACACACATTGCCTCGACTCCAGGCATTAAACCAGCCCCTTGTGCATTAACTGTGTGTTTTTAGATATTGATGAGTGTGCCACAGGGGCCCATAACTGTTCTCTAGCTGAGACCTGCTACAACATCCAGGGAGGGTACCGCTGCCTTTCTCTCAACTGCCCACCGAACTACCGCAGAGTGTCCGACACGTAAGTGAAATCAGTTTAAAACCCACGCCACTGTTCAGTATGATGCCTCATTGATCTTTCCAAAGGTTGGACTTCTGTTATATTTTTTGTGTGATTCCATGAAGGATCTAATTAAAACAAGTAAGATTAAAGGAATAAAATATTAATAAAACTCCATTTAAAGTGAATAATGGACAACTCGTAAATCAGCATTAGATGGCATCAATGAGTTTAACTGTTGGTGAACTTGCTTATATATTCTTTGTTTGCTTTATCACTCTTTTTGGAGATATATGACACTTTATTGTTTCAGTAAGTATTAATGTAGAGGGAAACTGATGTTATAATAATACATATTGTAGCATATTATCTCTTAACATCTCTGACCTTCCCTATAAGACAATAAATCTTTTCTGTCTTATTTGAAGAACTTTGTATTGCCTTGTTGTTGAAGTGTGCTATACAATACAAATAAAGTTGCCTTCCCTTTCCTCACCTTCCCTGTGCCCCTTGCAGGCGCTGTGAGCGGATCAGCTGTCCCAACTACCTGGAGTGTCAGAACTCTCCTCTGAGAATCACCTACTACTACCTCAGCTTCCAGTCCAACATCGTCGTCCCTGCTCAGATCTTCCGAATCGGACCCTCTCCTGCCTACTCGGGAGACAACGTCATCGTCAGCATCACGCAGGGAAACGAGGACAACTACTTCAGCACCCGGAAGCTGAATGCCTACACGGGCGCTGTGTACTTGCAACGACAGGTTGAGGGTCCGCGGGATTTCTTAATCAATGTGGAGATGAAGCTTTGGAGACAGGGGACGTTCACCGCTTTCCAGGCCAGGATCTACATCTTCATCACGGGCAACTTGCTCTAACAGTTAGAGATGTGCTGTGGCCACTATGGACCTTAATTCAGTTCATGAGGACTTTTCACATCACTATTTAACAGCGTCATAAATTATTCCACTGTCTGTCATGACTGGTTTGAGTAGTTAATCTTGCTTATGTCCAGTTGACGTTAATATTGAAACATTGCTGTAAGAGTGATTGAATTTTCAGAAAGAAACTGTTTGCTATGTGTCAGTTTCTGTCTTCACAGCAAGTGCATGCAAACCCTGTAATGTCAAATTCTCTTTTTCATCTGTCACTTGAATTTCTAATGTACATTAATGTCATTAATTATCATTGCTCAAAGAAACCCATGGAAAAGACCTTGTATGTTTTCAAAAACCCATTCAAATCTGAATCCAAAATGATAACATTGGAGACACAGAGATATTTATTATATCACCAGAATGAAACAATTCGCCATTGTTTTGATAATCTTAACCAGACATGAGTAAAGCATAAAAATGATAACAGGCAACCTCTGCCTTCGTCCCAGCTCTTTTCTTTTCAGACTGAGAGAGTATGCCAGTTTTCTGCTCGTATCATTCTGTTATCAGATGATGATGATGTGTAATTTGATAACACTGGTGAAAAGCAGAAGATGAGTTTCCTATTACAGTGCCTAAACAACTGCGTCTCTTTTCTTTTACCCTATGCTGCTGTCTTTGTTTTGTCTTTGAAGTATTTTATATTATACAATTTTATATTACTCTATATGGTGTATTTTGTTTTGTATCAGACACATTATGGATGGATGCATCATATTTTTATTGCTAGACTAATCAGCTGCAAAGTATTTTAGTAAAATATGAATAAACACCAATGTGGTTTGGTGAGTATTGTCTTATTTTATTCATTAGGAGGAATATTATTTTGAGGAGGAGTGCGCGCCGTGTGTTTTTGTTTCGTAACCACTCCACAAATTGTTTCCACTTGGCAAACTTGTTTGATTATGCAGCAATTGTTTCTTATGCACTGTATGTAGCGAACATTGTTCCTCAGTGAAGTTGTTAAAGTATATAATCCATTCTTGTCAGGGCATGCCACACACTAAATATCCATGCCTGTTCACACCTTGCTAGTGAGCTCAACACAAGCGTCATCCATCAACACACATGACGCACACACATTTTAAGACAGCTAATAAAAGAAACAATCATGTTTGATATGTGACATAAAATTATTAGTCTTGTATTTATATGTAACATCGTGTAGGTGCTACACAGTTCAGCTCCATCTTTTGTAGGTTGTAACATAGAGTTACACTCCCACCTACAGGCTGAATGCAGTCCTGCACCCTAAAATGTTGGCTTTCTTCCAAGGCTGAACAGAAGCGTCTTACACAACAGAACAGTCTACAAGAACATAGGTGAAGGTGCACCAGATTCTCATTAACTGTGATGACACTTGAACCAATTCAAGTATAAATATTTTATAAACAAAGGAGTTAAGATGATTTTATTTTTAATAAGCTCTACTTTAAGCTAAAAGCCCCTGCTCAGAGTTCAGTGAGCCTCCTTGACCTGCTGTAATCATCGGAAAGGGTGTGGGTGTCTCTGTGACAGCTGTATTAATGCATGTTGCACATTCAAATAGAGCTGCTCGCCAGTTTTCTGGCCTCCGAGATGAGTTATACTGTCTAAGGTCATTTCAACAAAAGAGACAGATTTCTGTGATTTCTGCACTAATTTTAGTCCCTTTCTGCTTGCTTGGTGAAATTAATAATAGCTGGTCAGTCCCAAAAGAAACAAGGAAACATTCAATGCAGCTTTCTCATTCTTCAAGTCTAAGACATTCCTCCTGACATAACTCATAATAATAGCTGTGTGTATGAAGCTCACACCCAGTGACCGAGATGCCACTCTCGGTATGTACAATACATAATGAGCCCTAGAGCTGTGATTGATGTCTCTTTCCCCTAATTAGCTTTATCTGCTCTTCAAGATTAGGTGGTGCTGTGTTTCAGGGACAGTGAATCACACATCCCAGACAGGGGAAGATACACACATCTATTATGGGTTTAGGGACACTGACAGGAAGTTTTGAAATGTGCTGGACAAAGGAAGAAGGACTCCAAGGGAACTGTACTAAATATCATTAGGTCTGCCACGTAGCCTTAGTTTTATAGTTTGCGAAGTATATACGATGAAAAGAAACGACTCATATTAAACAAATCTTGAGTAAGGAAAATTACACACAGGCCTTTAATGAAATGATGCTGCAGAATATCTGCGTTAAATTCATTTGTCTTTGTTTTCAGGGGATCTGAGGGATGGTCTGTGAGAATCTGGGCTGGGAAAATGACTGAGGAATGCTCTCCCTCCAGTAGTAAATGATGACATGATCCCTTGACTCGCTCAACTCACGTTGCTCCAGTGGAGATGCTTTTGTAGCTGAAAACAGAAGACCGCATATACACTAAAAATCACTTGGTCAAAAAAGACTATGGGGGTGGTTTTGTTCTTTTTTATATTACTGTTTACCCAAACTTTGCAAACTGTTCCAATCTACTACATGACAGAATTTGTTGCTGATTGTAAATAATATGTGTATTCTTCGCAGTTTTGAACATCATGCACAATATTTTGGACAACTAACTATGTACAATTGTGACTAGACTTGAGCTTGTTGTGTCTGGGTCAAAATAACCACAGTTAGAAAAGAATTTTGGCCCAGTTTAGTGTGTTGCTTAGTACAAGCGTGTACTGGTGACTCAGGTGACTGGGAGTTAGGGCACCGACTGCAACATCACTCGTTCAAGTCTGGCTGTGGACCTTTCATTCCATGCAATAGAAAGTAGTGCCAATGCTCACATTAAGTTATTTATATAACCAAAGGACATTGTTTCAGGAAACATTTTGTAAATATATATTTTTTGTTTTAAGCACACAAACCACATCCCATTCACCTTCATTGTGATGGGGGGGAGGCAGAAATCTCACGTATGCAAATAAAACCAAAACTACCTGCATGACCAGATAACACATGAGGTGAGAGAGAAAACATTTTCCCTTGGAATTTGAATGAACTGACCGAGAACATTGACATACTTTTTTTAAAATACGATGATAAAATGATGACATGATAGCGATGATGATAAACAAAATGTAACTACTTTAAAAATGCCACTTTTGGAGGGAAAAACACAACTGCAATACCAGGGTGCAAGTGACAGTACGGCATGTGTCTGGGTGGAGGACGGAGCAAAAGGCAGGGATATGGTGTGATGAGAGGGGGGAAGAGGGGGAGGGTGGTGTTACAGACATGCTTGTCTTTGATAGCTCAGGTGGTCATCACCTGAGGGGGGAATAGAGCGTTAATGGGCATTCTCAGCAGCAGACAAGCACAGGCTAGCGCTCCCTCTTCCCTGGCTGCCGTAAACAGGGGGGAAGTATGCATCATTAGATTAGGCTGAGGCTAACTACCTGCAGTCAAGCCCACTTCATACAGTAGCTAGCAGTGTGCAGAGTGCACAGACTCAAAACCTCTGGCCTCCCACTGCTCAGTGTGATTGGCTGGGTAGGATGTTGGTCTTGATGCACAGAAGTGTGATTGGTCAATTTGTGGAGCGATTACCACCACAAAAGTGCACCACCGAAAGTGTTATTATTGTACATTACGTTATGTGTCAACATTTCCATTATAAGCAATTATATTGACAATAGGGTATGATGATTGATCATTGACAGAACACCTTAATTACACTGGGAGAAAACAGAGATACCCATGACAGCCCTGTCTGTGAAAAACCCAATAGCTGAGTTTATTAAAAGGTGAAACAACCCTGCAGCGAATAGGATTTCCATGGGTGGATTGCAATTATCTGGCCTGCGGACTGAGCATGAAAAGACACAAGGCTAACGCAGAGGAAATATCAGTAAGGTTAAACCTCAGCACATCCAAATTAAACAGAAAAACCCAGGATAGAAAGGTGCAGAGCGCGATATTATGCTTGTCTTAATTATGGAAAAGAAAAAAAGGAGAGACGAAGAAATGAGAAACACAGAAAGAAAGATAGCACGAGAGGAATTTGCCTGAGAGGAGAATGGAGGAAGGAATGTAAGGCTGCCTGTCACTTTGAGGCGCCTGATAGCGCTGCCTGGGTGTTATCTTATCACACTTCATCAGATATTGTGCCACATCTCTAATATTACACTTTTTAGAATGGATTCAATCAAACTGCATGCACAGGAATAGCCAACCACGCCCTTAAAAGCCACATTTTGCCTTCAGTCTGACCTGTGAGAAACCCAGAAGGAATAGAGATCCAGGTTAGAGTATGATTTAGCCCCGAGGGCAGATACAGAGGAAAGCCAGGCTCATCCCCTGCAGGAGTGGATTGACCTGAGGGGAAGCTCGTCTTTACTGGATTTAGATTTAGTGTGGTCTTAATCACAGGTCGACACCTCGGCAACAGGTTCTCTGACCAATGGGAGAGGAGCCACAGATGATGCTCTGCCTCCTTAACTGCCATTTTGACAGAATGTAATGCGAGACATGTTTGGCATGTGTGACTTTTGACACCACAAACAAATTTTATTTTACTTTCTGGATGTACTGTATTGACTCACTCAAAATCAGGGTTAAATTTGTGGGACTGTATAGTATGAAAAGAAAATGTTCTCACTAGTGGTGTGATGCTGATTGTTTTGGTTGTATATGCTGAGGTTTTACCACCTCAGTACCATGCAAGTGAACTAGATTTAGTTTGTGGTGCTCACTAATTCAACAGCAACATCTTTGTCAACAGTTTTCATTGAAATCTCTTTCTATTGAAAAAATTGAACTAGTCCCCTTCAAAAGTGTTGACAGTGTGTTCATCCAGAATAACATGGATTTTGCTGTTTTTTAAATGCATATGTTTAAGTGCAATAATTGTTTTCCATATTTAGGCCACATGATGACTATTCTCTACCAAGCTCCACTCACGGAGGCCATGAGATGCTCAGAAAGGAGCTTGTAAGTGGAGTGCACGTGTAGTTAAGAGGACAAGCATGAATTATCTAGCTCAATTTAACTTTTAAATGTTTCAGTGCAATATCTTAAAATCTGTGTAAATAAACTATCTGCATTGAAAAAGTAAAGATATGTGAGAAATATGTCTTCAGCCTGTGGCGTGGCTCTGCGGATGATAATGTTGGTCTGTCTGTCAGCAGGTCCACCACCTTGGTCCAGACTGAAATATCTCACCAACCGTTTGATGGATTGCCATGGAATTTGGTACAGCTATTCATGGTGCCAAGAAGATCAATCCTACCATGATTCCCTGACTTTTCCTCTACTGCCACCAGCAGGTCAAAGGGACTTGTCCAGTGAAATATCTTACTTCATAGGAAGTCAAGAAGCAGTTATTTCATGTTTCTTACACTGAGTTAATGAGCATTTCGTACATGGAACTATTTACATTGTCATTTCTATTTCGTATGCGTACATTCGATATGCGTTTAGTATATTGACACGTGCTTTGCATTGCATTTTTCAGTTTTACGGAAACAACAGTAAATCCACACTTTTTTAAAACGGTTTTGTTCACTATCTGTCTAGCCTTGCTCAGACACGCACTTGCGGGGACAGAATAGTTAGTATTAGTGTGATTAGCATGACATTTAGTATCTCATTCATGTCCCACTCAGGATGAATTGAAATCACTTTGGTGATCCAAATCTTAATTTGTTCAATGCTTTGGTTTATGTACTCTGTGTCTAGTGCTAATTAGCAAATGTTAGCATGCCAACAGAGTAAACTAAGATGGTGAACATGGTAAACATTATCTCCTAAACATCGACATCTTAGCATTATCACCGTGAGCACATTAGCACGCTGATGTTAGCATTTATCTCATAGCACAAAACTGTATTGATAGTAAAATAATTTTAATTTTGTCATTTTATTGATGAAGCTACTGATAATGTGGATGGCGATGCATCAATAGACCAGTGAATATCGGTGCATCATCTGTAATCCAAATAATTTGTGTTTATCTAACTGCACCACCAATCCATTTAGGTGCGTTAAAAAAGGGCCTCCCCAATTTAAGCAGTGAAATTTCACAATATTCAGCAAATGAATTTGCAAGATGCAACAGGTACTGCACTGCTTTCATGACTGTCTGCATACCAATGTGACCGCAGTCTAACTATTACTCTCTTTATCTCTGCCCCCTCCGGCACCAGGGTAGAAAACCCTGTGTTCTCTTTCCAAAAAACCTCTTCTATTAAAACTTCTGTGGGATATGTACAATTGTTTGTGTTTATCCCTACAGCAAAGTCTTTTAATGACAGGTCTGTCATTTATAGAAATTAAAAGTGAATACAGGATTCTGAAAAATGGTATAAAGACAATTCTGCCTTTTCTTGAATGATTGGATATGAAACTGTGTACAGCATATCCGCTGTTGCACTAAAGACAACATTCTCGCTCAGTTGTGTTGTCTTGCCCACCACATGAGGCTGGCAGTGTGAAAGATTAATGCCTGTATGTTTATCTGGTGTAAACCCTGCTGTATGTGGCAGTGAGAGGTTCAGTCATCCTGACTGACAACTGCTCAATATTCTTATTCATAAACACAAGCAGCAATCAGCATAAATCAAGTCATTCACTGCACTTTGTACACTGTTAACGACAGGTCGATTTGTTGTTATTTCTGTCTAATTGTCTAACTTGTCACTGATGCACACGCTTATGACTCACAAGAAACACGCCCAGATAATGATCTTGTTGCAGTGGGAAATTTCCCTAACTCTTCACAATAACTTGCGGGTATCCTAGGGGACTGTAAGGATGCCCGTTTGCACTGAAGGTGTTTAAGATATTTCCAGATCCATTCTGGGAAACAACTCCACCTGACATATAGCCATTTTTTTTTTCGGCTGACAGAAAAAAGTCACAGAGCAAGCACCCAATGGAAAGCCTCATCATGTTGAAACAGTGTCACTGCAGAGGTATGACAGAGAATTAGTTCTGAGTAAATGATTATCACCTACCCCTATAGTGGTATCTAACCATGCAGAGAGCTTTGGTTTTTATTTGTCCAGGTTATACATAGAGATATCTGTCTTATGCCTATATGCATTCATATTGTGCATTCTGTACAGCATACAGCATGCACATTTATATAGGGAATTCTGTCTGTGGTCTGCGCATTATCCCAAGTAACAGAGACACTGCTTCTGGATGATACTGTTTTTGTGATTTTTAAAAAATATATTTTTTCGAGGTTTTAAGTACCAGAAACAAAATCTCATTCACTTTACATTGTACTGGGGAGGCGGCAGAATAGGTGCTGACTGATATCTCAAAAGATAGGCAGAAAACGATTTGTTAAATGAGAAAATACACTCTATGGCAACTTTATTAGGTTTTATAAATCATAGCTGCCTCAAATTCTGTATTTAGGAAGAAGATTATTAGATAATTATAATATTGAGGTCATAGTTAGGGGTGGTGTTTGTAATGGTAGACGTTACGTCAGAACAGTCAAATTCAATTGAAAATAGATCAGCCTATGGAAATATGGCAGGACACCAAGTTACAACTCCACCATCCACTCACAATCGTGTTTAAAGCCACTGAGTCACAGTTACTGCTCTCTGCTTGTGTCCTCACCCTCCTTCTATCTCAACCACCTGCCAGATTATTCTAAATTACAGGTGTGCTTTCTCACGACTTTGGCAAGTCACCAACCAGCTGATACATCTGACCTTGAAGTCACCCATTTAAGGCAGATCCATTGCACAACTGTGCCACCGACAGCAAACAGAGCACCAAACAAAGATGAAGACTGCCTTGGACTTTTCACTGGTACTGATACTCTGCCATCTTTGCAGAGTTCAGAAACACAGCAGCGACAGTGTTATCTTGCTTCAAGCTGTCGAAAGCGGGAAAGCGAAAGCTCAGAGCTCTGGGACTGAAGCTGAGGGAGGTGAACAAGAGCTGGTGCTCCATTCTGACATCTGACAGGGATCTGAGAGACACTATGGTGGAGCAGAGAGTAGACCTGAGGCACCCAACAGCCAGAGTAACAGCTGCTGAGAGCCTAATGGAGGCCTTGCACAAGGAGAATACAGGTACACTGTAATAAAAGACTTACTGTATAACAAAATACATGTAACTGAGCTTACATGAGCACTCTTGTTACAGCCATGGAGGCCAAGATGACAACTGCAGATGGAGAATGACGGTAAACACTGTGCCATGCTTTAACATTCTGCCCAACCATAACTGAGGTAATTTTGTGCTGGATCTCTGACTTGTAAACCTTTTCTGTCACTTTAGCTCAAGCTACAAAGCTCAGCAGAAGCTCAGCTCTCTGCAGCAAAGATTGACAGTCGGTGAGCATCGAGTGGAAGAGCTGGAGAAACAGCAGGACGGTAAAGGTTAAGGGTTCATGAATTGTGTGATAAATTGTGTGCATATGGTTATGAATGTCTGTCTTGCGATTTCAGGGCAAAAGGCAGCGGTGCAGGAACTTCAAAATGCCCACGAAGGTAAATCATTTTTGCCTGTCTGTGTGTGTGCTTTGTGCATGTGTGAGTATGTGTGTACATGAAGTAATTCAGAAGTGATTGTGTCTCAAACTTTAACTTTGCCACAGTGAGAAAACTGGATTTTCTGCCTCCCTTCAGACATCTGGTGAAGGTAACACAGAAAGCAGAGATATTATTCCACTCATCTACAGAAACGTCTTTTTCCAACATTGGAAACCAGTACAACCCAGACACAGGTAGTCTGATCAGGCTTGTTTTATTTGATAAATGTATCTATTGGTTTCAGTAATTTCACATCTATCAGTTGTAACTGTTCTTTTCTACCTGTGTTTCAGGTTACTTCACTGCACCAGTAAGAGGAGTGTATTACTTCAGACTTACTGGCCATGTAGTGCACTCAATTACGAGCATGAAAATGGAACTTTGTAAGAACGGACATCTCACAGTTACTGCAGGCGACCGTCACACCGCATCCACAGATCTGGAGGACAATGCATCCAATGGTGCAGTGTTGCAGTTAGAAGTCTGAGATGTTGTTTCGATACAGCTTTGAGGAATTGATTGCGATGACCATTACCCACAGAACAACCTTTAGTGGTTTTCTGCTCTTTCCTTTGTAAGATATTACAATTGCCAACATTTTTTTTTCGTCATTTCCCCCAATGACTGCAAATGTATTTAAGTGTCTTAATAACTACACAAAAATAAAAAAATATTGGTACTTTTGGACCATTTGGAAAGAAATCATCAGCATGAACCTGGACGTGTGTATTTAAGGACAGATGTTTTACTGTCGTAACTGACATCCTTCCTGTCTGTTCAGTTCCTGCCCTTGTGTGTCTTTGATAAACCACACCTGTTCCCTAGTGTTCACCTGCCCCTGATTCCCTCGTTAGTCCCTTCTCTATATGTACCGGTTCCTTTATTTTGTCAATTCATTTGTACCACTGATTTCTACTGCTATGGCTTCTTGCCTTTGTATGTTTCCTGTGTTTCCATCTCTGGAACTGGACTTAATCCCCTGCCTGCCTACCTACCAGTACCTGCAAGACCTGCATGTAAGCTCATCTTTTGCATAAAATTAAATCTGCTCTTTGAGTGGAGGGGAGCTTCAACCAAAAAAACAAGATTAATTTACTGCACAAAGATTTAAGCTTCTCACACTCAAATCCATCTATATGAAATACTATAGGCTTATGTACATAACTACAATATATGTTTAAGAAAGCTGGATGCTACTGTAGAGGCAACTGACCTGCACCTTATTAGTGAGAATGAGGTCAAGCTTTCAAACAAAGTCTTCTTACACAGGATCACTTTGAATAAGGTGGACACATTACATTATGAAAAAAAGAAGAAAAAACTCAAATTCCTCAGATAAAAGTGGAAGAAAATGACATCTCATGAATGTGATCATTGTTTCCTTTCCTTTGGTGTTTCACATCATAAACCTCCCGGAATGCAGCTGCATCAGCGTTTGAGCTTTGACTAAATCCATTCAGACTCTTTGTTGTGCAGTCGCTCAGATCGCACAGGCACACATGTGCATGCACACACACACACACACACACACACACACACACACTTACACGACACCACACCTCAGTTATCAGTCATCTCCTATGGCTCCGATAACCATGATCAACACACAACAGACAGCCATGCTTGCTACACCTCCATTCACTGCCAGTGTCTGTGAATGCTTTCTCCCTTTTCTTTCGCTGCTCTCTACTTTACCTGTTATTTCCCACAATGCACAGAGAACGCTATCAGCCGCAACTGATCTACAAGCTATCAGATGCCCTCGCAGTAAAATCTCACACCCTTGCTGGAAGATATAACAGCGACACTGTGAAACACACTGTGGACCGCACTACCACTGTGAGGTTTGATGGTTGTTCAAGACTGCGTCTGCCTTCTGAAAGACAAATGGAGGCCAGTATGAAGTAAGGACGCTCAAAGGAATAATTCAGCTGTGTTTATGGAAAGAGCCAGGAGTGCATTGGAGACGCGGTGTCTCCTTTGAATCTGATGAGGAGTTTAGATCAGACCTGCAGCTACGGTACGACTAAGGAGCGCTGTTAGTCTGATCAAACAGCTGCCAATATGAAAAAGACTGCCATATCCTCTCAGCACCCGGGGCTGTGTGAAATGAATACAGCTTCTCTGGTTTCCTTCTCACAGGCACCTCTTGGGTTGGAAACATTTTTTCATAATTGCATTTAATTCTATGTTAGGTGTCCCCACAGTGCCACTATTAAGGTTAAGGCTAAGCTGAAGAAGCTTTTCAACCTTTGTCATCAGGGCTTTTTGCTCGTTTAGAGGTAGCGTCATTGATCCGACTCTAAGAACACAAAAAACACACAACATATTTTGTATCCCTGTTATTTTCAATATTCCAATTATTCCCATGAACACAGCGCATTTTAATTGACTATGTGTGTGATATTGTGAAACCCCCCCCTTTATTTTGGCAACTTATCGTAACTGACGAATCAGATGGTTTGGGAAGTGGATCTTAGTTAAGAGTCTTTAATGAGAGAGGGTATTCCCAATTTGAAAACCATAGTCATTGTTCCATTAAAGCAGTCTTTCATTTGAATTTTTTGAAGCTTAGAGTGTGAGGGCTCATTAAAGCTGTGACAGTGCCGGGAAGGTTGCGTGCCTCCTGTATCTCACTTATAGCTTTTGCAAGAGGATCTATTGAACTGTGAATGTTTTGGTTAGGGCCGAGTTCACCAGAAAAGGCTGTGTGAAGTGTCTCTGATATAAGTTGTGAGCATCTCCTCGCTAGGTCGGGCTTTAGTCACAGAAATAACGCGTAGACAAACAGCCAAAGCACACGTCATAAAGGTTGGTGAAAGTGTACAGACACACTCATGCCTCCACTTGCATGCATGTATTCTCCCGCACACAGACACACGCAGACAACAAGGGAATGACAGTACTTCTTTTGACTTTAAAATTAAAGGACAGATTCATTATAGGATTATAAAGACAGCTCTGGGAAAAAATGAATCAGCATTTCATGAGATTAGTATCAGAATCTTCATAGAGAATAGCTAATTATGGGGTAATTTATGACGGTAACATTACAGCAATTGCAAAGTGAATTTAGATTCATGTATATTGTCCTCTTAACCTAATTTTCTACACATTTACAGATGTGAAACAAAGTGGTCAAAAAGTAAATACAATCTGATTACAGTACATTTTGCTCAGTCTACCCTTTTATTAGCACATTTCAGGCCTTACTGTTTGCAATGTGTTAATCATTTGTATATGATGCCATAAAAATATAAAATCAGTTTCACAGGAGAACCTGGATGTGTGCCATAATAGAGGTTTATGATATGGTTGTATGCATGTGGGAGCCCCCAGTAGGTGCTATTAGTCGTCTTTTCTGTACTCCAAAAACATGTTTGGTGCAGGCCAAGGCCCCAAGGCAAGCTGAGAGTAAATGTGCATTCCTTTCTGCCTGATTTAAAAGAGAAGTCTTATCTTCTTTTATGCACTTAGTTGATCAGAGATGAGCAGGAGGCATTCCTCGATCAAAACCAAGACTATAAAAAGAGTAAAAGTCCATTCTGGAAATGTACCTTTAATGCTGATTTGTTGAAGTTTCATGTGCTCAAGGGAAAGCATACAAGTGTTGAGAGATTGATGATAAGAGCAGATTTCAGATGTAGGACCCACCAGCAAATGCAGTTGTTTTATATCTTAATGCATGATATGTTTGCATATAGCAGAGCATTGTGCACTAATACAAAAGATCCTGGCACCACATGTACACGTCTACTTCCGCTGCCCTGTTTGCACTGTGAATACTGTAAGTCTTGGTGCAGGCAACAAACACACAAAGAACCACACGCACTCACACGCAGAGACACATGCACAAGCACAGGTATGCACACAGAGGGCAGCTCTGAGCCAACAATTCAGTGCGCCTTGGCCAGAGCCTGCAGATGCATATCTACTCAGAACCCTGAAAACACCTTGATTGTACTCAGATTCAAATGCTGAACATTCTAATTGACCAGACAGACCAACAGATGGGCTGCACAGGCAAAACCACACAGGAATGTTTTGTATTGCTTAAGCTTTGAGTCATATTCAAAATGTTGTAACTAATATTATTTACCCTGTACTATTGAGTTTTAAAATGGTTTGGTGTGCTTATGAGAGGTACATTATGAAGGTACAGTTACATGAAAGGTTGTTGAGAAAGCACAGAAGCATGGTTAGTCTGGAGTTCCAAACTCCTTGGTATTTCCTACACATATCACACTCTTGAAAGTGTTTGTGCAGTTGTTTTGGCTTACAATAGAGCTTAAAATCAGGACACAGTCTCATCGATGCAAGGTACCTGAAACAGCCAGGCTCAACCAGTATCATCCAGTTGCAAAGCTGCAGAGCCAGTAGTATCATACCTGCAGTTCCGCTCAAGCCTGGGTCATCTTAGATAAGGGAAAAAAGCAGCTGCAGTTTACACCTGCAGATGCAGGGTAACAGAGCAACGGCTTCTGAAATTTTGAGACTTCTGCAACCGCTGGAAGTTTTTCTTATTTTTTATGCGTGTTTATTTATATTTTACGTTTTAAAAGTGAATTTCTTTTAAAATCATGAATAAGATTGTTGCTGACTGCAGAAAATGTTCAGCCAAATGCTGGGAAGACTTCTGTGTCAGGGGGTGGAATAGAGCGGACCAAAAAAGTGATATTTTGACGAAGTTCTGTATTTGGTGCTGTGAACTACATACCTCCTTTTCAGTCTTTGTGCTAACCTGGCTGTCGCTTCATATATATTGTACAGCCATGATGGTGGTATCAGTCTTCTCATCTAACTTCTAACTTCTAAGAAAGCAAATAAGCATATTTCCCAAAGTGTTCCTTTTACCTTCTACGTCTGCATCTGCACTTCTAAACTGCTGCTGATATTACTTTCCTTTCCTATAGGTGGTGCTGACTGACATTTGTACAACTGATCTGATGAAGGCCGAATAGCCCACCCCTTGTCGAAAATCAGTGGCCCACTTAATGTGAATGAGAGGCTTTGTGATTTTTGTGAGTGAGTTACAACCCCATTCAGAAAAAAAAGACAGTGACGCCATCTTATTTACCTTGGCTTGGTGCTTATCTACCTTGATGACATCTGTTTCGTGAAACACACAGTTGGGTGGCCCAAAAAGGTACCTGAGATATTCTGGATGTCAGGCTTTGAAGGTGCACTTCCGGAAGCATTGTGTTTATTATCTTATGTTAGTCTTTTTCAAATCAAGTGACCTTGTTGTGTGTGAGGTAAATTCATGATTGGAACACCCCTGACACAAGATGGTCTGTTTGGTCTGAATGACAGCATATCTATGTCTACCTCTCATCTTAGAAAGCTCATGCCTAATCTGGCAGATAAGTTGTGTTCCAGGTGCAATGGCATAAAATTATGTATGTGCATTTTCTTCCTGTTCTGTTGACATTTAACGACGTGGCCTTTTCCCTTTTTTTTTACGGCAATGTATTTAACCAGTTTCGAGCTTCCTCTTTACATGAATATTTTTACCTGCAGGGCTGTATTTTCTGTGTTTTCGCTCTACTCTGCCTCATTGACTCTAATATGGGCTTCCTGAATGGGTTATCTTCAGACTTGTTCCCACAGGAGCTGATGACTCAAAATGATTTCAAAGATGCATGATGAGAATGCAGATCTTTGTGGCCTGAAACAACTGGATTTGTTGTGATTTATCATACAGACCGACCTTAATCAAAACTTCAAACGCAGCTAAATGTATCAAACATAGAAGACAGAGGCCTACATAAAATGGCAGGACACCTGAGTTTCTCTCTTCCGTACTTTGTGTCAGGTTAGAAACCCTGAGGACCTGAGGCAAGTGCGTTTCCCAGTCCACACCCAGTCACGTTCCCTCCCCTCACATCGGTTATGCAAACAACAAAAGCTTCTGAAGATAACTGAATTAGTATGCAAACTAAAATACGAGTGACTCCTGGCCAGCAAAATATGGCCTGTGACATAGCAGAGACATAAATGCAAGGCTTGCAACTAAAATTAACTGTTTTCAGTCATGCTAGCAGCTTGACTTTAGGGATGGCAATATTGTTCAGCCAGTCAGCCCACCACTTTGGGCCAGATGGAAATATTTCAACAACTGTTGGATGGATTACTATGAAATTTTGCGCATAAATTCATGGGAACACAGAGGGTGATGCTTTTTAATTTTGGTAATCCCCTGACTTTTCCTCTAACGCCATGATGGGGTTGACATTTTTGGTGAAATTTCGTGACAAGTCTTGGACACGTTCATTGTCCCAACAGGATGAATTATGATCCCTTTGGTGATCCCTTGAATTTTCATTCTTTATTAGCAAATCTTAGCATGCTAATACCCACACTAAGGCGGTGAATGTTGTAAGTTTTTACCCACTAAACATCAGCATATTGTCATTGTGAGCACGTTAGCATGGTGACGTTGGCGTTTAGCTCAATGCACTGCTGTGCTCAAGTACAAGACAGAGCTCTTGGACTCTTAGTCTTGTTCCCAATAACCTACACATACACGTGGTATCGTTTATGTTCTTGAAAGACTATTTAATGTGCAATAATCTATTTGTGGTCAAAAGCACTGGAGGTGTGACTTCACACGTGACTCTCCTCAGCTGGCGCAAGGCATTCCACATAAACTGCTTGGCTCTTACAGTCAACCAGCTACGGAATGCATACTGTCTACTCTATGTGGACTTAAGTGAGGGAAATACATTTTCTGTGAGCGATAGGCAGAGTTGTATAATGATTGAATGGTTGAGGCTTGCCTTGGAAGAAACAATGTCACCCAAGTAATGAGCTGGATTCAAGTGTTTGTTATTTCAAAAGGCATTTTTCCTCTTCAGGGTGCAATCGTCATACAGTTGTGGACTGTGCTGTGGCACGTTGTTCTCGAAGGAAAACGTGGAAAGGGATTTCTTGATGCCACCCAGAATCCAAAAATAGCATGACTGGATATGAAGTTGGAACATAGTCTGGTTTGAGAGATTGGCTTCAGATTGATCACAAACGTGTTTTTAAAATATCTAAGCTTACTGATTTTGGGCTTTGCAAAAAAGAAAAGAACAAGAATAACAGGTTTGCTGTCACCATAAAAAATGATCCGAAAGAGTCCAATTATTGTAGTTTTCAAGCCAGTTGTACTTGGGACAATGAAATGCTGTTTTGGCTAGTTAAGAGCTCTAAACCCCTCTGGTGATTTGTGTACAATAGAGAAATCTTGGCACAACGGGCTTTTAAAAACTCACCGTTGCTAGACCATAGCTTTCTGAAAACATGCCTGCTTTCTTTTTTAAGGCTTGAATCGGATGCATCGTTTCAAATCATGAACCCTTTTGGAATTAAGAAGCACACAAGAATGGGCAGGAATCACCACATGCGATGAAGTTGTGACATGCACACGACAACAGGTATGCCTCGCACAAACTTGCTAACCCTGCTGTTCTCATGAGAGAAAAACATGACAAACAATGATAAATAAACAAAAGTGTTTACCACATTTTAATTAGCAGTTGAACATAATAACACCACCATAAAGTTCAGTGTGCAGGGGCACTTATCCTTCCCATAAAATTGAGCACAAGTCAACTTACCTAAGCACCTGGGGCTATTTAAAGCACACTGCTGCATTTGGGCACGTTCCCTGCACCATATGCCTGTTGACTGTTGCCACTTGATTAGTTGATTATAGCATGAGACACACTTCGTGACTGTTTGTACAATCAGACAAGTGTAAAACAACATGGATATTTCTTCCCAGACGACGCTCTGTTTACCTAAGCCAGAAATTCATCAGGCAGCATGTTGACGGTTTCCTTTGCTTTTGCCGGCAGCAAGCATCTGGAGTTTTGATGTTAAATCATTGTGTTCTTGGGTGTTAATGTAGGAGATTTAACCTGCCATCACGGCAGCCCTGTTTTTTTTTTTTGCCATTCTCAACACATGAAAAGACGCTTCCATGTGCAAATACAGTTGTGCAGGTTGGCGCAGAACTCTGAAGGAATGTGCTACTCTTCTTTTTATTGAATGCATAAATTCAGGAAGTCCAAACATTGGCCGGCAGTGCTCCCTGCCCGGGAAGATTCTCAGAAAGCATGTTACCAAAACGTAAACGTGTGCATTCAGTCAATCCCACTCATCGATGCTGCGGTGATACCTCTGTCAGTGTGGCCCTCTCAGACAGAATTACTGTCATGGTTGGCAGGATGACTCTCTTCAGGTGATAAAAGAGGTGTTGATACAGAAGCATCTGGCAGGTCCCTACGCTCCAGACAGTCTATTCTCACCCAAATCTATCAAACCACAGGCAACATCTGTTTGGGCCATAGATTAGCCTAGTTAGCCAATATTGCGCATTTCAATGAGCTGGTTTCTTGTGCAGAGGAAAATATCGACAACTTAGATTAATCATAAATTCACCCTGGAGAGGAGGGTTCACGCTCACCTACGTCATCATCCACATCCCTCTGAAACATAGCTCTGAAACAGCGGGGTTTTTCCTGAATATGTTGCCCAAGGCTTGTTTTCGAAAGGTTTTGATTGATTACCAGGATTTAGGGAGGAATCTCGCACAATTTAACACAAATCATGAAAGACTTTGAGAGTAAACCACAAGGATGCTTGATGCCAGCGGCAATTAGAGTTTTACGCAGTTTGAAACAGCCTGCAACAGTACGCCTGGCCTTATTCGTTATGTTGACAGACCTGTTAATTGAGTTTTGACTGATGTCGGTTTATAAATGTATACTGACTGTTGTGTGCTTTATATCAAAGAAAGGCTGGCAGCCAATTTGATTGCTATCAGATTAACTTTGTTCAGACCTTCCCAGCATTGGTATCAAGCCGACGGTTAACAAAATGAGAGATGACCATTCACATATACACATACCATCCCCTGACTGTTTTTACTTTATGTCACCGTTTCCCATTTCTTTATTACACACACACACACACACATATAAGCACACAAAGACACTTCTGCTGTGTCTCAGATGTGGCCAAATCCCCGGAGGGACCAAAGCCGTTTTTCACGTAATTACAGAAAACCTGCCTGACTGGCTTTGAGGCACCTCGTGAAAGTCTCTCTAACATTGTACAGTACATCTAGCCAGTCACTATAAGCCAAAGGAAATTTCAGTTATTTCAGTTTCAGTTATGGTCCGATTTTGTCAACTGGCTGGTTGAGCGTCTCAAGTGTGAAATGTTTTCTGCCAATATCAATCACCTCCTGATACTTCTCTCTTATACACAGCATCATTTATGCTCTAAAATGCATTCTTTTTTTAAGGGATAGGGCTGAGAGGTTTGACCATTTTCTTTTTACCTGAGCTTTCTGTCTAACACAGCTTGTCTGGTCTCCATCTTTATCCTGCACGTGTCTCCAGTTTGAGCTTTCAGCCCTGCTGCTCGTGCATGTGTTCATGAAGGTTGAATTTTTCCGTTGTAGAAACACACAAATATATCATCATATGACCCAACACTGACAACTGCAGTCTGCTGCAAAGAGGGACAGTAGGAGAAAGGAATTTCCCCCAGGACAGATCAGTACAGACTCAGTGAACTGACGCTGTCTTTGGGGTGTGCGCAAAGTCTGCAGCGGCACTGGAGGAGGCAGCTCTGAGGTAATGTTTGTCTCTGTCTCTCTTCAAGATAAACCTGTCATTAGAACGCTGACGAACCTGTCACATTCTGACTCTGTTTTGCCATTTTATTTCGTCTCAGAGAAGTAGTGCCTGACTTGATGAGAATGTAGAATTTTGTGATCCAACGTTAGAGAGGAGACTGTTTTTGATACTGGTCCCTGACTGTAGGGGTCGACTGTTCCTTTGCATTCTCTCATAATACATATGACCATTCTTCTCTTACCTGATTTTCAATAATGGTGACATCAATTGATTGAAACAGTCAGAAGTGGCTATTTTATCTGCTACAACTCAGATTTGATCAAATACGCCATATTTACTAAATAATTGAGTCAAAGTTGTTTTAGCATGTTTGTGCGCATGAGTTGTAATACTCTTTTCTATGTAAAACTGAGACAGGATTATTCTACTGTTCAGCTTCCCACTTTGCTGCAGAACACTTGTTTGATGTCTAAACGCGTCTCCCGCTGCTGCTTTCAAAGGCCTGCCACCTGCAGCAATAATCCAGTAACCTTCTGTAACATATCCAGTCTCTTTGATGTTTACTAGAAGCATTTTGGCCATTCTGAAATTTTACATATTCATGTAAAAATAGTAGAACTATATTTGGTTGTCGACGTTGTCACACAATAACACTGCAATTGCTGACTAGCAGCATAATGAGCAGCAGATGAAAGACCTATCTTAAAAGTTCAAATAATCACCCCTAATTTTCACCACTGTGTACACTTCCTTTCCATCCACTGATAATATCAGGCTGCCTCGAGATGAAGAAATCTCGTTTGACATAGTTTTTCAAAGAAAGCCCTTGTTGGAATGCGTCCTCATTCCCCCAGTCTGCTCTTGCTGGTATTCCTGTCAGCAGAAACCATCGGCTCAGGCGCTGCGAGGAACCGCTTCCACTTTGTGTGAGTTTCTGTCACAGCAGACAGCGCTTTGTTCAGCCTACTCGTCCTGTCATCAGACACCTACCCTTTTAAAAAGCGGTGATTTATGATGGAAGTGATCGCTGTGGTATCTGTGCCAACTGACAATGCTCCAGCTGCTTTTGTTCCCTGTTCAGGAGTCGCAGGTGACATAAGATCGTAGTTTATACTCCTCTTATGGCAACAATTAGGTGATACACTTCCACTTCCTAACTATGAGTCTCATAATGTAGTTTTCTCTCTACACGTTCTACCAATATCACTGTCAGTGCACGACAGGGTCATCTCTGTGGCAGCAAAAGAACAAAGAATCTAAAGACTTCCTGCCAGAAACCTTTTAGGGTGTTTGTCACTGTCTGGCACAGTATCAGGAGTCACTGCCCATCAGGCTTTCATTCTGGATTTAACAAGGCCAAGAGGAGACACTCACTAATGAATAGCCAGCCAGCCAGCCAAAAAAAAAAGCCATTTGAATTGCCTGTGCTCTGTATTGTAAAGAAAACAACAGCAATATAACATTACAAAAACCATAAATCAACAGACTGTAGGTATAAAGTCCCTGTAAAATCATTAAAGGGAAGTGAAAGTGAGATTGTCTCCCCTTCATTACTCTCTTTATCCCTGTTTCGCTTTTGTCCCATTCTTTATCTCATTACCATCACTGAAGCTGACCTCGGAGCAGAGCATCCAGCTGTGCTCCCCTGCCCTACAGACAAACCTCTGACCCTGCACTGAACTGTCAGATCATCTAGCACTGTCACAGCCTCATCTAGCACTGTCACCGGGCGACCTCCACGACTCTGAGGTCATTCGGTGCACATTACCTACTCAATTCAGGTTTTTCTAAAGTGCATTCGGACGTTAACAGCGAGCGCGCGGGCGTTGTAGTGGAATAAGTGAGGAATGGAAAAGAGGAAATATGTTTAGAGGAATGAACAGAATGACCTGAGATACCACCTGTTAGACATCTCTACAGAGGCCTGCACCTTGTTTACAGCCAACACTGGCTATTATTTACACAGGGAGCCAGAGACATGCAACTTCACACAAGTGGTTATTACAGTTCATGACATCAGTGACATGAACTGTGTATGCAATTAACTAAATGCAAAGGCCACTTTGACCCGTACAAACACACACGATTTAATTGTGCGGGTTGTTACGGCAAAAATAATTTTCTTTCAAAGTCTGTTCTGGGATATGCATTTCAGTCCCAGCAGCAGGGAATGAAATGAAGATAACGCGATTGAAAAGCTCTGTGGCAGTGACTTCAAAACACTTTTGTCACCAGTATTGTGGGATACATATCAAAAGAAGTACTTTCAGGTATCTTTTTACCTCTTTTGAGTTGAAGGTGAGGGTGTTTCATTATCTTGGCAAAGCATGAGTGGAGCGAGGTGGAAGATTAATGATATAATAGCTCTGACCACACGGTTTAGTTATTTAAACTGGCAGCATCAGCTCAAATTGTTTCATAGCATTCTGCAATGATACATTTAGGAGCGTGTCTGGACAGGTTACAAGATGCTAGAGGAGAGAATTCATTGCAACTCCCTCTGAACTGTTCAGCCAAGAGACAGGAGCTTGGAAGCTATGACACCATCAGCAAAGTACACGCAGAATGTTTACATGTTTGTGCACCTTTCCTTTGTTGACAGTGGAGGAAATAAAAAATTGAGACGGCAGCAACGTTGACGACTTAGCTGATTGCCTAATACATGCATGGAAAAGATCACACTGTGTTTCCAGTTTCATTTCAGTATTCAGTCTTGGTGTGGTGAGCGCTTGTGAGAAAGGTTTCATAATCAGTTGTAGCCGAGGATTGAAGCCTCGCCAGGGAGACTGTTTATAATGAACCTGCGGTCTTATCAACAAGAAACAATCAAATCAAGGAGAGAAGATGCCAGTTTTTCCTTTTGTTTAAGGGCAGGGAAGGGCTGTCGGGCTAACAATCTGGCTGGCTGACTGACTGTCATGTCTGGATGAAGATCTGTGATATTTCCTAAGCATCTCTGAGTCTTATGGGGTTGCAGTGAGTTTGGTGTTTTTGTTCAAAACAACCCGTGTCAGGACTCCCGAGATGTCGGAGGATTACTGTAAACTTAGCTCAGGTGACGTCTTCTGGAGGGGCGGGGGGGTGCAGGTATGAGGGCCCTCCATATCCCTGTTCCAAACCACTCCGAAAACAAGGAAAAGTATCATATGGGGCGCTCAGATCATTTCAAGATATACAACACTACACACCATCAAAGGCAGCGTTTGACATACTCACTCAAAGTCCTCATTACCCCATTTCATTCTCTATTTCAAAAGCTTTCAATGGCAGGTTAAGCGGGCCGGTATGTTCACTGAAATCATTGTAAATGGCTCCTTCAAAATCCCCCCGCAGAGCTGATCCAGCCTGCGTTCTTACCTTAATGCCGTTGACAATACCATGAAGCTGTTTGAACCACTGTGTTTACCTGTTAAAGCAGATAGGCCATGGGAAGTGAGATACACCCCGTGAGGGCCAAAAAGTTGTGGATCTCTCTTGTGTGGAGTGGATATTGTCAGCTATCTCTGGCTTCCATCGCGGACTCTCAAACGGTACGCTGTTAAGAGACTGCATGAATGAGCTCTGCGCACATACAGTATCTCTGGAATCACATAAAGACAACCCTGTGCTTTGCAATTTACTGTGCAGCACTCAGGTGCTTGTGCATGTCTCAACCAGAGGAAAAAACAGAAGTACGACTGACATAATCATGTGTCAGAAGATTTATGGTCAGAGAGAGCGAAGGAGAGAAAAATGGGAGAGCACATTTTCTCGCTCCTCCTCCTCCTTCAAATTATTGTCTTTAGTGCTGTCCACTTGTTTGAGTGAAACGTTGGAAGCCGTTGAAACGGAATAGCACACGCACACACACACAGAGCCTTGAGTTAATGAAGGCCCTGTAGATTGCATGATTTAACAACTCTTTTATGGAGAAATTGTGAGTCATTTCCTTCTTCAGTGGTGGTATATCTTCAGTTTGTTTTTGGAAAAGTCAAGACAAGATGCTGTGTTCCGTGCCTTTAACTCTGAGCATCTGTCATTGCAGACACAAAAGAGTTTGTGCGTTGCAATTAGGTTTAGGTTCATAAATCACTGGTTTCATCCAACGCCAGCATCATCAGTTCAATTGCTCGTCACTTGCCGTTCTAATGATAAAACAGAGCAGGGCGGATCTTGATTTAATGCGTTTTAAAAGACTTGTTGGCTTTGATGCTAATTGCTGGCTGGAGCAGCCTGCCGGGCCGCCCTGATGTAACAGGTCATGGGAGCAGATAGGGAAGCTGTGGCAGGTCTCCAGCAATAACACAGGGAGTGAGCCAGACTACCAACCACAAATCTGCAGCTACCACCGATTTCCAACTACTGCAGGTGACAGGGTTGTGTTTGTGTGTTTGTGTGTTTTTATGAACAAACTCCAAAGGGTAACGCAACCCCACTTCAGAGCAACATGGATCACACCCCAGAACATCTTGGCATGGGCCTGGTCCCGTTTATGGAGAAACACAGCTAAGAGTATAATTAGCATTTCAGTGATCCTGCAGTGTGTCTGACTTAGACTGTGATATCAAACAAGGTGGTATTTTGTGCTTGTGACTCAATGGGGATGAAGTGACTCTGGCCTCTGTTTGGTGGTGTTTTCCACCTGCCTGGCAAACTGCAGGTGGATTATCTGGAACAGTAGCTAAACTACATTGTTTGTTTGTTTTTGATATTTAAAAAAATTATAGCATCAAATGTCTGATGGTGTAAATTGTCATGATTAATTAGTGGAACCTCAGGGCACCTTGTAACCTTATAGTACCGCATTCAAAGTATTCACACAAACCTGGGACTTTGCCCTTTTTCATTCAAATGTTAGATTACTGCAAGTGAAAGTAAATAAATGACACATATAAAGGACACTGTAAGTGTTTTGTTCATGCATCTAAGACACAAAACCCTAGTTTAGGTTTAACCAGAGTTTTTTGAGCGGCTGCCTTTTCTTATGCGTGAGTCTTTTGTATCAATATTATGAAAGCTGGAAGCTTTTGTCTGACAGAGACAAGCCTCTGTTATTATCCCCTTCACGCCCTTTTCTCTTTATTCTGGGCAGATTATCGCTGCCAGTGACACATGATACAGCTAATCTACTGTAAATTAAACCTGAATTCTCATGTGTCTTGTTTTTTCAAATAGGGGGGGTGCTTTTTTTATTTGATTTTTTTTATTTACAAGTTAAATGCCCATGTGGAAATGTTGTAAAATGCAGCACAGGTGAAAACTTTACAGGCCACATTTGTCAATTCCAGGAGATTATTGGACGCGGGTTTTCCGTCAACACCTTGGGCCCGTCTCCCCACTCCACTTCCAGGCCGATGAGAATGGAATCTGTAACGACTGTGGGCTTTAGCATCGTTAACATTTCCCTGACACGTCGGCCGGCCTCTCTTGGAGACTGCCCTGCATTTTCTCTGCCGCGCTAGAGTTGTTGTAGCAACTAGTGGCCCAGGAGTGAATGAAGCAGATGTGCGAGTCATCTATCACCTGACAGCTCCCACTCCCACGACTAAGCAAGTCATCTCCGTGACAGTCTGCCCGAGCAGCCTCATCAATTACAGTGGTACCCTACAATTAGAGTACAAACACTTTTCTCCTCTGACACATTCAACTGCTTCCCAGTCTGCAAGATGGGCCCTCAATTAAGCCTGAATAACTTTCCCCTCTCAAAGGACGTCTTTCTTCCTGTGGCCGAGTATTGCACACATTGTACTTGTAGGATAAGCCCTAGAAAAACTGATTTTATCTCCAAGGTGATATTTCAGAATTTTCCTCCCTACTTTATGACTTTACGATTTCTCGATGATGATTCAAACCACAATATAGCTTCCATTAACAATTAAATAATGATTTATTCTTAGAATAAGTAATTACTCTTAACGGTAAATTCATTCCTATGTAAAGAACAATTAAAGTAATGTCATAAAAGTTAAACTCCCATGCCACGCTGGTTTACGACAAGAAAATGTTACAATTAAGTCATTTTCTTCCATTTTCAATGATTTTATACACTATTTTGTACTGTTATCTGGCCATTTACAGCCAGTTACAACAGTTTTTTTCTCTTTATGACATGACATCCCATTTGTTCTTTTGTCCTGAGCAGAGTGAGACTTGCTGAATGAGGAAGCAATAATGGAAATCATGTCGTTACTGTTATTCTGTTCCTGTATTCTGCCAGTAGTAGTCATGAAATGCAGCAAACACAGACACATATAAACAGTTCCTATCACTTACAATATACAACTATGGCAGTGACAGCAGGGGCCAACTTACATATATCAGCTTTTTTTTTTTTTCAACAAGGATTTAAAAACAGGTGTCCGGGACTTGACAGTGAATATACAAAAGATATAAATAACACATTCATATAAAAATAGGTTTTTACAAAATATACTCTATAAACCAATATTTACCAAAAGTGGAAAATGTGCCCGTGTTTTTGATCAGTGAATAAGGCCTGTTAAGCTAAATCAGCTTGAAGTAACAATGCCATTGAAGGCAGTCAGTAGAGCGTACAGCCTTCTACCTCAACAAGTGACATTCTCTAGACTAGCAGCAAACAGAGGGAAGACAAACTCATGAGAGGGTCAGAAGGTCAGTGTGAGTAGCCTACAGAAGTTTCATCTGGAACAACATGATTCTAAAACACGACGCATTATTCCAGGTAGATTCAAATCCAGTGTGTTAACCATGGACAAGTTTTGATTGTGTTACTAAACTAAAACCTCCCAACATTTAGTCATTTTTGATCCATAATGGACAAAATAAGTAGTTTTTTTAATAGAATAAATTAATATTAATTATTTTCATTCTTTAAATACAGCTTGTTAAATATTCCAAATGGCTGTGTCATTTCATCTGTGCACAAGAGTGACAACTACAGCAGTGTGTCCTGCCCAGCAATGACATCCACCATAATTCATTTGAATTGGCAAATGTCAATTTCCTAAATGTCAGTAGACCATATCCATATAGCTTAAAGTCTTGACATTTTGCTTCACGCCGTGGTCACCCCATCTCACACGCACATTGCACCCCAACAAACGCTACAGTCCAAGAAGAGGATGGGTGAAGAGCTTTGTGTGCAAAAGAATCATGATGGCCCATCTTCAGTACAGTAGTTCCTCATTATGTATGTAAAAGACTGCAATATCAGCCTCCTTGTAAAGTTTAACCGTTCCAGTTTGTCCATGAAAACACAAAGACATCTACCCACATGCTCATATACATACATCACACACACACACACACACACACACACACACACACCATCCAATAAATATTCTCATTTGCATGTGTACACCTCTGTCCTCTCACTGCAGGTGTTGCATTTAACATAGCAGCACCACAGGAACTTGCAGTTGCACTGCCAGACGCGGGAGTACTGGTGTGTGTTGTATCCGCGGCCGCAGCACATCAAGTCACAGCCGCTGATGTGCTGCATCATAGTCTTGTTACACACCCTGCCCTGTGTCCCCAAGCTCCCTGTCATAGGATCCGCCTCACAGTAGTTAGGTGACTTGTCTATGTACACCAGGTCTGTATCCATGGGCTTCCGGTAAGAGTAAGGCTTCTTAATCTTGAGGAATTTAGGGCGCTTGTTGCGGCTGGCTTTGATTGGTTCCACGTGCACCGCATGGGCATACTTCTCCTTGAGAATGTAGCCGAGCTCGCGGAACTTGGGAAGTGTAGTCCAGCAGGTTTTGGTGGTGCAGGAGCCCGAGACACCGTGACACTTGCATTCCAGTCGCATGTTCTTCTCCAGGATCTAGACACACACAAACAAATAAGTAACGCAGTAACAACCGGCAGCCGTAAAAACACAGCAGTGATGAGTGGTAGATTAATAACAGCCATACTAGATTATTTAAGCCAATGATCATACAGTTTACTATAATAATGATTTCACAGGCTTATCTGTCAAAGAAATATGATTGTGTTATATTTTCATATATTTCATAAAATTGCACTGCATTGTCAGCATATTTTAAAACCCTGGTGTGTTTCAAATTAACATTTTCAACTCGTGCACTTGACAAACGTGCAGCTTAATAACAATGTGACTGACGAATACACTACGGTCGGGGATTAAATACAGCCCCATGACATAGCTGTGTGATACCATGTACACAGAAGCCAAAATAATGTATCAGATTTCAGGCTCTGTGTGTGTAGTTACCACACACACAACACACAAATGTCAAGAGTGACTGTACAAGGCGCCGAGTGACTAGGATTACTGCTAAACCCTGAACTGATGACAAAGAGAAGTGCCATTGACTGAAACTGGAATTTTCTTTAGCAACAAGGTCAATTACAATATCCTCTTGCTAAAATGCCAGAGGTTTGGTATGCGATATGGTCTCCTAAAGCCATTGACGAGACATTTATGGTTCAGGACTCTTGGCAAGGAAACTGTAACAATAAAACCCAAATACAGACGTGTGAACAAGGACCGAAAAAAACAACTTTCCCCTGAGCAAACCACTTCATAAAACCCTTGGCTTCAACTCCCTAATCCATCAGTTGTTCTGTGACCAACACTTGTGACAGCCTTTGTCTGGACGTCTTCCACCAGGGAGCCGTGAACAGCACTCCTGCTCAGTGTCACGGCTTTGATTAGCATAAATAAAGGAGGAGGGGGGTCTAGCTATCAAAACAGAGAGCCCATTTGTTAGCAGAAAGAAGAGAAACGAGGGAAAACTGTGCAAAGTTCGAATCCACAATACAGCCTTTTCCCTGGGAGGCAATTTAGCTGTCCAGATAAGCCAATTTGAATTCATGGTCCTGAAACGCACGTAGAAAATGATCTACTAGGTACAATTGTGTGTGAGGAAGCTTTTCAGCCCGTTTTAGAGACGGACGTGTTGGTCGTGTGAATCAGGCTGTTTTGGCACAGTGAGACGTGGAGGGAGAAAGAGAGGGGATATGAGTTAACTTGGGCAAAGCTGCTTCTTTATTCTTCGCTAGCTCCTAAACGCTATCTCACTTTAGCTGTATGGCACATTATTCCACTCAATCTCTAACCTCTAGACTTTCTGGAGTCTCTTTGTCACTCTGCAGCATTCTGCAGCCATGCATGCAGAAAAGCCACCAAATGAGCATCATGAACACCATTCTTTCCTGCAAGATTTTTCTTCTTTGTACTGTAACATATTATTGTTTTTGGCTAATGACTGAAATAAAACTGTGGATTAGAGTTGGTATGTAGGTGGAGACACTCTTCTATACAGCAACGGGGACATATACTACTGAATGATAATCAAACATAGTAACCAAACAGTAAACACCCCTGTGCTGCATGTACAAGCACATTGCACCTGATGTGGGTTTATCATATTAGAGAAATAGTGGGTGGGGATTGTCATAAAGGTAACTGTATACTGTCCAAATGGTGCAAAGCATGAGGGGGGACTGGGCTAATGCCTTCTTGTACCATGTCAATCTGTTTTCAGTGCAGGGATCAGGGTTGTAATCAAACCCTGCCACTTAGACAGCTCTTCCCCTAAAAGCAGCCCCAGATCTTTGGCAAGGTTCACCCACACCACATCATAGCACAGACTGTTACAGTTACTGAGGCCAGCCGTAGACTTTAACTACGGGTTCACCATCACATTTAGTCTTCACTTATATTCCCTATGCTTTGAAAGAATGTTAAATTGGAGATGGGAACAAATTCTATGATCTATAAAGTCATTGTGCTGAATAACGAGACATATTGCTCATCACTTACCTTGCGTCCCACCTCATTGTTATGGAGGTTCATGAGTGTCCTTGCATTCTGTTTGACCTCCCGAGCATCGATAAATACTTTGGAGAAGCCCAGGCCGTAGCTGATGTCTGCTGAGCAGCCTCCCCACTTCCAGCCTTGGTCTTTACTGTAGAAACCCTGCTTCTCCTTATCACAGCTACAGTCACTCAGGTTACCCTGTGTACAGGCGGCTGTAATGGCATGGGCCACCCCTGCTGCAATGATGGCGTAGGTGAATGCTGCCTCTTTACTGCCTAGCGGAGCATAAAAGAGAAAGGTGGTGAGTAAAACGTTGCAGGTGTGCATTGAGAGTTTTTGTAATAGAGAATGTCGTGGTGTTTCTCCTCCAGTTTAAGTGAAATACAATAAGTAGGTAAGAGGATTGTTTTAAATAGGAAAATTAGATTAATTATTAACAGTATGTGTGCTTCAGCATCACAGTCTTACTGACATATCACTCAAGGGCTGCGGTGTTTTGAAACCTGACCTGGAAACTGTCCTGCCCGTGAACCAAAATGGCTGCTGGCAGTATAGTCAACAGAGCAGTATGAATAAGAGGGCTGTCGGCAAGGAAGGGCTATTGATCCACTCAGAAACTGTCACATTCTGTGTAAACGCACATGGCAATGACATCAGAATCTTCATCCTGCCGTTATCTCACCCAAGTCCAGCTAACCAATCATTTACACACACACACACGGAAATATCGACAAATAACTAAAGATTAATCTGACAGGATTCATATACACAGATCCCGACGCAAAGTTCTCCAGTCGAGCCAAGAGAAAAATACTACAAGGGGAAAGTCTAATATATCTTATTCAAAGTCTTGCAAACAAAGCAATACTTTCTCCTCCTAATACAGCTCATAATGTAATGAATATGCAAGTAGCATGTTTTAATTTCCAGATCTGGGATTCATTATCATGCAAACAGGAAAACAGGAAACTTTGGGTTATATCACATCTATGTGTAAATAAACTCCTCTTGTCTGTGTTTGTTCAATACAAACATCATACTATGCTCACTATGTAAAGCGGCCATGTTTTTGATAAACATCTTGGATGTGTGCCCTTGCCATGGAAAACAAGAAAAAAACTCATATTGAGGCATCAATTATGTGGACGTTTTTATAGACTTGATGGGCTCCGAGCCAAAAAAGAAGGTGTGTCGGTGCAGTCAGCCAGTTCTGACTGCACTGTTGTTCATTTTCCCCTGCAGTTCTGAGTGCATGGGTTCACCATAAGAGATGGTATGAATTATTCATAACCTTGTAATGAGAGGTGGAAGATATTTAAAAGAGAGTAGAACTCAAAAGCCTAATAAATTGAACTAGAAGTGCCAGTTCACCGTTCTTCTGCCATGTTTGTTTCCCTTTCATCCAGCCTCTTTATATGGGCCTCATCTCATACAGCTTAGTGTAACTACAAAGTTCAAGTGCAAACAACGTTGAGGCCTAAAATGGCTCAAAGCTGATGCACCTTGCATCACCCATAATGCATCATGTCAGTTCACTGGTCATCCTTTCTTCGCTTTAAGAACAATTGCAAGCTACACAGCTCCCCTCAGCCTGGGCATCAACAATGGCCTTCAGTTCCAACCATTGGCCCTCTATGCTAATCTGACCAGTGAGACCAATCTATTTGGAATGGTTGTCCAAGCCATAGACTTAAACTCCTGTCTTGGAAACACAGGCCAAGACTCTTCATGAGTTAAAACCACTCATCCATAAAGGAACAGATTGTCAAATAGCACTGTTTTCATTTCAACAGCACGAAGAGATAATCCTTTCTACAGCAGCGGGCAAGATGGCCTCAAACAGCTGGCCCAAGCTGCTGACCATTGTGCAAAAGGGTATTTGTATTTTTTTTGTTTTACATGAATAGTTCTGGTCCGAGCCAAAACCAAAGTTCTTTTTAGGGTATTTATCAAAATGATTTTACAAATCCATGTCTATGTTTATCAAACTCCTGACAGACTACAGCCATAAAGCATCATTAGACAAAATATCATTATACATCATTAAACCTTGTTAGGTCTTCCTGGTAACGCTATCATTGATATCTTAACAGTCTTTAACCCATCGTATCAGGTCACAGTAGCCCACATACGAGCCACAAAACTCCATCCATAATTCCACTCTTTACAGGAGACTTTTGTCTCAGCTGTAGGAACATTGATTTGAACTAATTTGTGTCTCTAATTTTGTACTTTCAGGTATTGCCTTTTCCTCTTGGCTTTGCCCCACTGTAACTTATACCCGTGGTAAGATCTAGGTCCTCACAGTGAGAGCCACAGCACCCATCACTAGGATAAAGACCAGTGAAAATGTGTCTCCGGAGACTCTGCCGGGCTGAAAGGAAAGGCTGCAAACATTCACAAGAGCTTTGTTACAGTGCTGGCTTCAGATACCTTTTATACATACTCAGAAAAAGCCCCACTCAATGAAAAGTCTGGAGCAAAACTAGGCCTGATGTAAATGACACTGGCTCCTTATGGGATGTGCTTTACTGACCCAGCTATTAAATTATATTTTTTAAGACATATGGGACGGTCAAGGTCATAACTTTACAAATGGGTGCATTTTTTTCTCCTCGAGGTCATATTTTAATTTCTTGGTAGGGCTAAATCTTGCAGTTCCCTTTGGCAATGCGTTTAGTACATATTGACTTTTTATTTTTTTGGGGGGGGGGGATCACAAAAGAATAGGCATCGGGGTGAAAGGTCATTGAGGAATTATGTTTACTGCTGGGGGGGGGGAGGGGGAAAAAACAAAGTTTCAGTACTTGTAACGTTAACAGACAGCAACATACCCACTTTCAACTCTTTTCCGAAGACTGTCCTCTCTCCGAGCGCAGAGCAGTTCCAGCGCACGTTTTTGAACTGAAACTGACACTCGTTGATGCCCATTTGGGCTCCCTCTCCGATGACGATAATGGCATCGGGGCGACTCTGGCAGATAATCCGTTGTCTAGGGGCCAAGCCGGGGATCTTGTTACAGATTATGCTCGCACCTAGGGCCACCACCGACGAGAAGCCACTGTGAATGGAAGATGGACATGACTGAGGAAAAGGTAGCCATCCACCATTCAACTTTTTTTTTCCCACTCTTTTTTTTTTTTTCATTTTTACAGTTTTTCATAACCTTTTTAGATTCAAATGAACTTTTACTATTTGGTTGATTAGATAGCAGCTGATGGTCATAATCCAAATATCGAATATACCCCTGCGGGAAACAGACAGTTTTACTGGAATAATTGCATTTTCACGGCAGAAGATGTCACCAAAATGGTTTGTTTCACTTTAGAAGAGATTCTAGAACATGTCTGGGCTAAGATGCGCCACTACAGTTAGTCACTAAGTAAAAGGCTACATTAAAGTTGAATGAGTAGTGTGAGTTTTACCAACCTTTAAAAGGTACAACTGAAGGAAATGTCATTAAGTGATAAGGACGCAGTTGAGATAAGTTCACGCTCTTCCTTTAATGTTTAATTTGCCGTTTATAAAACCAGCTGCCACCTTTTCAGCAAATACAGGAGACACACAACAGGCGGGTTCGAGGCACCAACAGCAAATTAAAGTCGCCTCCGTCAGCTACTTCAGCCTGTGTGTGTGTGTGTGTGTGTGTGTGTCTGGGGGGGGGGGGGGGCAATAACCCCCCGCGGCCCAAAAACAACGTAAACGTGCACCAGCTCACCAAATTTTAAAAAAAACAAACCCCACACAAAGCACAAATA